>JABJVR010003942.1:0-32500 GCA_025773905.1 Chitala chitala
GCATTAAACATTTTCTTGCTTGAACCATCTCCATCGGTGTCCTGAGAGTTATTGAAGATAGAGAAATTTTCCTAACACTGCCCAGACATTACAGAACATCCCAGAATAAATAGCTGAAAATGGAGACTTTGGATGTAAATAGCATTATGGAGTCTTTCTGTGCTTCAGATGTGGGAGCACCTCTCTTCAGCATCAAGGCATTCCTTGGGCCGCCCGGTGGGGAGGTACTCTGGGTGTCAATGACTCTAGCAAGGCACGCTGCTCAGATGGTGCCCAGTTGGGTACTGGGTACACATATATATAGAGAAGGATTGCAGAGAGGGATTATTACATAATACAAACACTAGCAATCCCATAACAAAATGTCATAGGTACAATGGCATGTACAGCTGCACCAGTAGCATTAATTACAGTGAGCTATGAAGTCTGTTGTGGGAAAACTAAAGTAGGTTTTCAGTTAGGATTTAAAGACTGAGACCGATTCGGAATCCCACATGTAACCAGGCAGACTATTCCACAGACTAGGGGCTCTGTAACTAAAAGCTCTAGTGCCAATGCTTTTATGTATGCGTGGGACAGAAAGAGGGTCTGCATTCTGGGATCAAAGGGAACGATTTGGAATATATTTATTAATCAACTCTGTTAGATATACTGGTGTTTTGCATTTGAATGCCTTACATGTTAACAGCAGAACTTTGAAATTAGTTTTTTACTTTTAAGGAAGCCAGTGAAGTGAGTACATTACCCAATCATATTTTCTGCTTCCAGTAATAATTCTAGAAAATTTTGGATGTGCTGTAATGTCTTTAATGTGCGGTTTAGCTTTTCAGTGTAAATATTTATTTAAACATCTATTATCGTAAACAGTAACGGTAATTGGAACAGTTATTATAAATTCCCGTTAATGCTTTCTTGCATCCTTTTTTTTTCCAGTTTCTCATTCAAAGACACACTCAAGCTCCTGAAATTATTAATGGATAAAGATATCGTGTTTTATATATGGTCTTTTTATAAGTCTGTTGGTGCCTTTTGTGGCAGCTTGTGAAACGACTTCGGAGAACCATTAAAAACAACCAGATGTATTCTATGCTAAATATACGAACTTAATTTGACTTTATGTTTCAATCAAGCATCCAAATATCACATGTTCCCACTGAAAAGACACCAATAATGTGCTTTTGGCCAATGCATCAGAATTAGCCATTCTAATTTTGCTCACGGGTACACCAGTATAATAATAGTAATGAATTTTAGTTAAGGTGTTTATGAGCTATGGACAGATGAGCGTGCTGGAAGCCTGTTTAAACCGTCCTCCGAAAAGGTCCTGTGACCGCAGGGGCTAAACTACAGAGAAGGCAAATCATCCAAGGTCCCATAATTCATATATCAAGGGCTTCATCTCTGCTGTCAGTAATAAATAAATAAACAAATGCTGCCCTCCATCTGCGTCGCGTGTTCCCGTCATGCCAGCGGGGACTTCTCCGAGGCCCTGACGTTGCCTCGTTTCGTCCGTATCTTGCTCCCCCATCCAGGCGCACAGCACGGCACGGCGCAGGGAATCCACGCACATCAGATCATTATCTTCACGGCGACGGTGCTTTGACCGCTGCGGCTCGCTAATGGGGAACGTCGTAAACCTTTCAGCTGCGCCCACTGATTAAACAGCCAATTTCATGTGGAGGGGCGGCTGCTGTCTTAGCGCCACTGTCCAATCAGAAAACCCCTGTGGCCCTCTGTCCGCTATAGAGTCACCAGAGTCACGCCTCTGTTCCTCTGTGCCACTGTTTAGGAAAGTATGTCGAGGGGGCAGCTGTACAAACCCCCTTCTAATCTAATAAAATGCAAATTATACTACACAGCACAAATAACGGAATTCGCACGTCAACTTTTTTTTTTCCATGAATAGAAAGTGCATTACATTATATGAATACTGGAATACTAAGGTCTAGATTATTAAACTTCCCCTGTGTAAACAGTTTCCAATTACATAACATCATCATTTTAACAATTCACTTCAATCGTGGTCAACTACAAACAGTTCATTAGTCCTTCTTGCTGAAGCAGTGACAATCACAGGCTAGTGCTAAAATCTTAGTCCTCACTGTTTTCACTGTACAGTTAAAACTTTATGTAATTTTATTTTATTTACTTGAACAAGTATCTTAATATCTGAATGTCCAGGATTCCAACAAAATTACTAAAATATTAGGTAATGAATCTTAACACCAAATTGTGTCATTTGTAAGATCGATCGATGAATATTAGAATTTAGCTAACATAAACATGTCTTTGGTTTCCATATAGACTTATTCACTGGGTTCTTTTATCATCAAATGTAAATTCAATTTTGTGGCTTCACTTTTTCAGGCTGTGTAATAAAATGTTCTTTTCCCATTCGCATAAAATTTCATGCTACAAAACATGATTTCGGTAAAATCAGAATGATCAGTTACGACATCAACGATAATTCAACAATGTATTTTACAAAATTCACTTTAGAATGGCAAAGGTACAAATATATTGCAATTCACGTGGCATGTTGTGCCTGGCAGAAAATATGATCTGAAATTGCTAAATCTAAACTAGGCAATATCATAGATATACTGCCTTACTGGACCCCTATCTTCTTACTATATGTCGACTTTTCATACTCAGTGTTATGACTCCTCAGTAAGATATACTGCTAGAAAATTCTACTCTGCGTATTCCACCCAGGTGACTGCCCATAATTAAACTGTGCATCAATGGGGCAATAACAATAAATTAGTATGACTATTTTGGTAATTAATAACATTTATTAATCTTTGGATTAGCAAGGATTATGCCCCAGCAAAACATTAATACAACACATCAAAGAGGTTTAATAAGGTAACTCAGTGAATAGAGAAAAACATAAAACCTTTGTGGGGCAATTTAAACAGCACAGATAGTCAGTGGAACTAGAGGGGACACTACAGTGATATAATTACAGAAAAGAGAATGCAGACATTGTACTCACTCTCTGTCAATGACTAGGCAAGTGACAGCCTCTGCCGCGATGACATTTGCGGTCCTTATGTCCTCCCTGTGTGGATTAAAGAAAAAACGTTCAGTGGATAGCAGCAGGTCACCGCTGCGGGTCACACCTTCTCTAGTTTGTGTCAGTCTGGCAAGCGCTCACATGCCAGACGTCCTGTCGCTTCTCAGAAACAAAACGGCACACATTGTAGCGGTGAGAAACCAACGCTTGACGGGACCGTTTCCGGTACAGCCGAAGCGGCCCGTTGACTGTCTTCGGTTTGCGGCGGCAGCGCACGTAAAACTGGTGAACCGGTTAACGATAAAAATGGGTTCTTGGAGGTAATGCCTCATGTGACGCCAGGCGGTGTAAGGTGCTCTCAAATAAAACAGTTAAACGTCACAGTTGTATTAGAATTCACTGAACGCGCCACGAAAAGGCACTTTAAATGAAAAAAGGGGAAATGATACATGAACCGTTGCCATGAGTAGGTACCACTTTTATTTGACAATTATAAACAAGCTTGATTATTTATTATCAGAACAGATTCTAACGACGTAAACAAAAGAGGAACATTTAAGGCTTGTTTAACAGATAAAAAACTGTCAGACAGGTTCCATAACCAAAAGAACGCTTGCCAAGTTAGAGTTCAGAATTTGTAATATAAGCCATCGATGAGCATTACTCTGTGGCGTTTTCTGAGTCATCACCGGAGTCATCTTCAGCTGATTCTGTGTTAGAAGTGGCCCAGTCACACGAATCTGTGTCCGATTCTACAGGCTCCATGGCAACCTCCGGACCATGCAACAAAACGTGCGCAAGTTGTGGCCGGTGTGAATCAATCCTGGTCGGTCTGTCGATGAGGTGCAGGGCAGGGGTGGGGGGTGGAGGGGCTCTCCACCCCAGGCTTCCTGAAAGGTCAGGGGGACTGGCAGCGGCCTTGGGGGGTTCAGGGGCAGCATGTTGGATTGGGAGTACACAGCCAGGGTACGGCTAAAGCTGCAGAGTGCCGCGGCCCAGGCTGGGCAGGCAAATATGCCCCCCCCCCACCCCCCCGCCTGGGCAGCGAATGGCTGGCATCAACTAACACACACGGGAAATTGAGGCTGTCCTGTGTGTGACAGATAAAACCAACACCTGCTGCATGCCAAGTGTGGCCAGGAGCCAAAAAGATGGTTAGATCTTCTCAGTTACCATCTGTAACGAGGAAAATTTTGGCATCAAGGCGAAATTGTTTTGCTTCTTTTAATTATTAACGTTTGCTCAATTAGGAAATTTAGTTTACCATTACATTTTCAAAAACAATAATAATAATTTCATCCCTGCAGTGAATTTAGTTTTCCAAGCGAAATTAATTTTCTTTGAGATCTGCAATTCCTTTTCCGGCTCATCCGTTACAAGACGTTTTTGAAAAGCAAATTAGCTAATCAAATATGCTCTTTGGGAGCCTGGTGTGTAGTCTGAGCTACAAGTTGCTGTTGCACGCTACACTGAATGTGTAATGTTAAACTGACCTAGTGTGTCTGCAGGTATCATTTAATTCCCAAACATTACATCTGATTTGGCCACTTTCACATACATCCTACATGGGTAACAGCAGTCCGCATTAGCTCTCAAGTAGAAACAAGACCCCTCATGATTTCTCATGGCTTCTTTCCACTAAATTCAGAGTTCCCAATCCCTCTCCCAGCTGGCCATGTATGTGGCATTTTTCCTGCTTTAGATCCCTAGTTGTCTAAATATCCAAAATCTGGTCAACAAGCTTAAAAACAGACATGCTGAATTATATCAACTGCTTAAACGTTTGAGAAGAATGTGCAGCCTTTCTCCAGCAGGACCTTCAAGCCTGGTTAAAGATGGCTGGTGAATAATTTCCATTTAGAAATACCATAGCTCCTACTGGGTCTAGCTGATTATCTGGACCTGGAAAAATAAACATCCTGTGCTTATAATTTTATAGCCCAATAGCGCATCCCATAAATCCAAAACCTAGATCTCCGTTGTAATCTGAAACAACACAACACTGCCTCATGTCCTGGTATGAAATGTTTTTATGAGCTACTTGAACTAAATTCTACATTCTAAACTGGAAAAAAAGGGCTAAATACTCTATTAAGCTTTACTGAAGACTACAAAATTCGACTTAAAGAAACAGGCTGGTACGGTACCTGAGACCTATCAACTGATGCTGTCAACAAATACAGGTCCGAAGCCATGCTTCTGTCCCACCACTAAATCAGCCCTAACACACTTCCAGTTTTCACACTGAACCTTTCTCCAGCTCTCGCTGACCAGGAGCAGCTGCGAATTTTGTTTACGTTCAACGTTGCTCTTTTCTTTGTTGTTGATCTTCGTTAGACGCGCTGGACTAAATTTGCAAAATAAGAGTCACAATCTATTTCAGGGTGGGGGGGTGGCTGCATTCTCGCCATGGAAACCAGAGTAAATAGCCTTGACACACATTTCAAGCAGTCCACCTGGGAGAGTAACAGCCAGCGTTTCAGCCATGTGCTCTCCAGACGCCACCTCAGTCGGCTGGCCACGCTGCCTGCATCGACAAAGCCAGCCGAAAACATTGCCTGATTCCTTACAAACAGTAACTGTTCTCCAAACAGTCATAACAGCAAGGCACTACTGGGCATGTGCAGACCCCCTGGAGCACTTTGACTCTGCTTCTTGACTGTTACGCAAAGCCTGGTTTTGCAACGCTTCTGCTACAGGGAAACACACCTGTGCGTCCCGGGTTATGAAAAAGCTTACGCTGGCAAGACAGACAGCTGCGGCTGCCAGTGTCACGTCTGGCCTTGAGTGCCGTGCCAGTAAGTCGACCGGCATCCTTTCCAAAGTGGGCATTAGTATAATCCAATTCCCCGGCGCTATCCGGTGTCGCTGGGAGTGGCTCTCTAACGCTTAGCGATGGGACTTCTGATCTACAGCAGAGTCCGCTAGAATGAGAATTGAAAAAAATTAAACAAACAAAAAGCATAGTCGAGTCACGCCTCAGCTTCATGCCACACATTATAACCTTCTCCGTTCTGTGCAGCGTTTACTGCCGAGGCACATAGTTGGGACCTCCCGAAAGGCAAAGTGCCTGCCTTCCTCCCACCATGCATAAAAACCAAAAGCTCCAGAGGAATATTTTACCACCTACAAAAAAAGCTCTAAACTGGACACCTCCCACAGAGGAGCACAACATGGATGACGCAGTGCCAGCTCTGTGGAAATCTGCCACATAAGGTAAAGCGTACAGCACACACCGAGGTCCCGGACAGCTTCCTGTAGGACGCAAAGGTGCTGAGTGCACTGGCCCTGCCATTACTGTGGAGCTGATAAATATAATGCACGCCACGCAGACCTCAGGGAACAAGCAGAAAAGTGGAATGAGGCAGAAGGTTCCGGCAGACAGCTTAACCCAGACGGCCGTCCCTTCCAAACCAATCATAACAACATTAAAGGGTCTCCGACATGAAAAGGGCAAACTTGTCAACCGCTGTAGGTTAAAAAAAAAAAAAGTAAGGAAAAAAGCACGTTGCCACGGGGACCTTCTGCTTTCTTCATCACAAACAGTTCAGGAACAAATTGTTTAGATGAGCAATCTATGAAATCAGCAAGCGCTTTCAGCAGCGCTGCGTGTCACTGTGTGCTGCAGCGCCAAACGCTGCGCCCCAGCGCATTTCCCACTAATGCAGCTTGACATCCTGCCTCACATAACCATTTAGTCTTTTTTTCTACTATTAAGCCCAGTGTCACGTGTTACTCTCTCACTGCGTGATTGGACGGCAGGTGTTTCAGAGAAAAGTTCCACTAGTTTACAGTCTAAAATAATTAGCAAAAGAATTTTGGGCTTTAACATATATATATATATATAATTATTATTATTATTACATATTACATTTTATTCATTTAGCAGACGCCTTTGTCCAAAGCGACTTACAAGGATAATAGTACACAAGCATGTCACAAACGAGGTCAATCAGTGTTAGAGAATCTACTAATAATAAACTATAAATAAAAATAAACTATTATTTTAAATTTTAAAAATAAACTATAATTTTTTTAATCCCTTATTAGTCCCACAATGGGAAATTTGTTCTTTGCATTTAACCCATCCCTTGGGGGGCAGTGGGCAGCCATTTTTCAGCACCTGGAGAGCCAGTGCTGAGTGTTTTGTTCAGAGACACATCTGGTGGCAGGGGTGGGATTCAAACTGGGAGACTTCCACATTATAAATTCAACATTCTAATCAGGAAAGTGTTATAAAAAATATATATGTTAAAGTGATATAAATATATACATATATGTTAAAGCCCAAATTTACATGTTATATAAACACAAATAAATTTGGTGTTATTTCATTATTAATTAATGCTTCATCAGGTACTTAGGTGAATCCTCCCACCTTGGTCCAGTCCACCCACCCTCCCACCCCAAGTACAGTCCCGGTAACAACTTACACAAGAAAAATCACTTTGCAAATATTGCATGAGATCAAAGATACTCTCTTCAGCAAACACAGCGGTCTTTTCGAGGGTCAATTGTTTTGTGAGACACTTGTGTGCAAGACTGCCTCGTCACAGAAGCTGAGACGCAAGATCAAAAACGCACCGAGAAAAGACTCTTACAACGAGATCGCTCCTCTCAAAACGAAATAAAAATAGATAACTATTTAGTACACTACAATTTGTTTTTCTCGTGCTACCCTTAGGAGAACATCAAAGCAAGTCTACGACAGCAGAGAAAAAAGCGTCATATAAATCTTTTCAAAAATAAAACAGTGTAACCAAATATGGTAGCTTTATCCTTTATACCGATACCAGAAAAAAAAAAAAACATGAATAATGTTAATCTTGTGGAAGCCAGCAGCACACCTGTCATGACATTTTATTTATAGACCCTGTATGCATCATAACACACCAATAAACAACTTCAAGGAGGGGAAAAAAAGCAGAGAAAGTAGGGGCTGGTGTCATTATGATTTTATGAATAAAAATCCACGACAATCACAATGTGTTGCCTAGCACAAAGCGAACGACGTAAACAACATAAAACTAAGAGAAATTTCAGACTGTGCATATATAAACCTGTCGTCCATCACCTTTTCCTTCATTTCCCCTGCCTGTCTCCTCATTACCGTATTTTCACCATGTACTTCATCTCAGAGTTTTAACCATTTCTGTAAAAAGCAGACACGGCTGGTGATTCTTCAGCTCAGAAGGGTGCCACCAGATGCTACGTTTCGCAAACTTGCACTGCGGCAGAAGCGGGGCACAGGAACGACACGGTCCACTGGGAGGGGGTGGAGGGTGGAGGGGGGTACCTGGAGGAATTCCGCGTAACATTTTGTTGACAGCTACTGTTAATCAAAGACCAGCCTGCACCCCGGCATGGCTCCAGTGGCCTGGGAATTGCGCATTCTCTCTCAGGCCCTGTGGGATGTGGGTTCAGATGGCCCCCGCACCTCTTTGATCCCAAGTTTTCTCGCAGTTCTGTACGTCCCTGGGGTGCTGAGGTCTCTCTTCTCCTTGCGTAATTAAAGCAGCCCCCCCCCCACCTCAAAGAGCAAACAGGTCTCTTGCTGGTTCTGCTCTGCTGGGACAAGCGGGGCCCTCAGCTGATCAGGAACGGGTCCGTTGGCATGTGAACTCTACACACTGTAAGAGCTAGGGGCATTCCATTAGCACAGTACTCTCCGAGACTAAATCCAACAGACAGGGCTCTATCCCAATTCTGTCGAGTATGTCACTGACCCCTCCTTCCACCCCAAACGCTATCTCTGATCTAATGTGGTGATGCAGGAGCAGCCCCCCCTCCCCTCCCCCCTCATGAGGAATGAGGAGTACCGCTGCACTTTTATTCGGCTGTAAAACATCATAAAATGCATTAGGGCCTAATGAGCCTGCTACCTAATGTTAAAAGCTTTTATTAAGCTAAGACTATTAAAAGTGTTTAAAATGTAGACATATTTTTCCAGGCTTGTGCATTTGTCTAATGCGTGCCTGTCTCCATGTATAAACACATGCTTGCGAGCACAAACATGCTTGCGCACGCCAACACACACATGTATAAGCATACATACACATGAATTTCAGGTTACAGGGCTGGGTTTGATTGATCTCATGTTTTAAGTCAGTAATTTATCACCAGGTCCTTTGGAAAGTGAATCCCAGCTAACCTTGACCACACTGGTTTTTCTGTTACAGTTTTAATGGGGTCATCTGTATGGATTGAGAAGTACTGGCTGGTCCTTACTGGCTGGGTTACCCTGCTATGGTTTAAACAGGGTCAGCTGGACAGATTTACGAGAATTCCTCATTAGAATGCAAGCTCCATTGTAGAATGCTGTGATAAATGTGGTTTCATCAAAAAACCTTTATTTGGTTTCCTGTTTTTCTTGTCCTTGGTATTTATAAGGGTTTTCTGTTTTATATTGAGCATGTACCTTATATATTTAAAAAATAAGTAATACCAAAGATTTGTAAAAGTTAAGTCAAAGTCAACTTAGTTGTCAATTCTGCCCTTGTGTACCAGACATAAGGAGGAATCGAAAAATCATTTCTCTCCAAACCCAGGTGCAAAATAAAATGTATAGAATAAAACAAAATACAATAACAACACAATAAATAGCAGAAGCAGAATCAGAATTGTAGCGCAAATGTACAGAGATGAAGTTTTGCAGTTACAGCAGATGGTATTACATTCCTCAGAGTTCTTGTGTATTTCAGTGACAGGTGTTTCAGTGTGTGTTGTGATGAAAACATGGCAGCGAGAGTTTAAAGTCCGATTTGTTTGAGGGCGAAGAGGGAAGGCGGGAGACAGGGGACAGAGTTCATCTTCCTTTAACCAGTCCATGTGGAAATTCCACTCCCCTTTAATAAACCTCTAACCAACAAACATGCTGCAACATATGATTAGTGCATATGTGTTTGAACACAGAGAAAGACTAATTAAACAAGCCAACCTACCAAACACAGCATTAGAACAATATCCCTATTGTTCTAAGATCAACTGTTTGCACCCTAATCAGCCACAAGGTGTCCCTATAGTTCTTTAATCTCTGTTCTAATCTTTTTTCTTTGATTACAATCAGGAAGCATACATGAAATAAGGGGCCCAGGGTAAATACACATTTGTGCCTGCAGTAAAACTACTAACAGAAAGACACTTAAGCTACATCTCTCCTGAGAGCACAATGTTCTCTCTAAATCGGACCTACATTACCTGTCATGACCGTCATATGTATCCTGCAGGTCTGGTAGGCTTTTATCTTGAAAGGGCAAATGACGACTTCTTCTGCTCTATCCTCCCAACTAAAACAACACACTTTTATACATTTATTACATTAATGTCTTGGACTTCCTACCTCATACTGTCCTTTAAAATGCCTTGGTACAGCACTCTTGTGAAAGGTGCAATGTAAAAATAAATTGTACTGAATTGAACATGTTGGCAAATATCAGTTTCATACCCTCTGTATCCATCGTGTTATATATGTTGTGTTTCTGCTGTGTTACATATGTAACCTGTGGATCCACTGCACATATGTTGAGCACGTCTGTATGTGTTGTGTTCCATATGTAACCTGTGGATCCACTGCACATATGTTGAGCACGTCTGTATGTGTTGTGTTCCATATGTAAACATGTAACCTGTGGATCCACTGCACATATGTTGAGCACATCTGTATGTGTTGTGTTCCATATGTAACCTGTGGATCCACTGCACATATGTTGAGCACGTCTGTGTGTGTTGTGTTCCATATGTCAACATGTAACCTCTGGATCCATTGCACATATGTTGAGCACTTCTGTACCTGTTCTGTAACTCCTGCACTTCAGGTATGCACCCACCATGTGTCTGCGGCGTATGTGTCACGTATCCGTGGGAACACCTGGTGTGTGTAAATGTATTGGTTTAGCATTCCCCCCAATGCCACGCCACAGCGGGCGCCTGATGTGAGCTGGCAGTAGACAGCCTTACCCCTGAAGGGCCTTCTCGCCGAACCAGTCGCCTTTCCCCAGAGTACGCAGGTACACCTGCTCCTCATTGGGAGAGTCCTCCCGCGTGACATTCACCTGCCAAAGGAGACAACGTCAGCCATCGCGTCGAGTCCTGCCAGCCAATGAGCTCATCAGGGCTGCCCGGGCAGAACACCGGGTTTCCACGAAGAGCAGGCCGGGGCCACGGTTCTATCAAACAGTACTAGTGGGGTCCAGACAGTAACGTTTAAACGCCACGCTTAAGATGGCTTTTTCACTTTTAGGTTTAATAAAAAACCAGGGAAGGGAATACTGCATTTCTTTGTGTCCTGCTGTAAGCTTTCAGGACACCGTCAGCTGCCAACACATACTCAAGCATTCATCCCATTCTGTCTGATACTGTTACTCTAAAAAGTAAATTCAGTATGTTCACATGCTTTCTCATACGCCAAAAAGTTCAGCATTTGATCCACCGGGGCTAAATTCGCGCCACAGGAATTAAAAGCTAAACTACCCGGTGTCACTGCTAAAAATTGCCACCTCTATCCACATAATAAACAGGCCGCATTTCTGAATACGAATAAGCGTTGGATATAATTGATATATACAGGTCGCGTGTAATCCTGACGTGTATTACTGCACAGAAATGCACATTAAGTCTGTGATGGATGCTGGCGCTGTGCCAGCGACGTAACTTTGCATAAAATATATGGGGCTGGCGTGTAAGCGGCCAAATGGGATACGGAGAAGCAGGGCGGCTCTCCTGTCGATACGGATATTCTAATCGGTTGTGAAGGGTGTTAACTCGTGGCCCGGCAGGGCAGACAGCTGGCGCTCTCTGTCGCCGATGATAATGGGCGGCACGGCAGCGACGGTGGGCTCACCTTCCCCTTGCTGATGATGAAGAAGGTGTCTCCTCTGGCTCCCTGTCGAATAATGTACTCCCCGTCATCATAGTGCGTCTGTGGGGAGAAAGCTTTCCGTTACTCACTTCCGCAGCCCTTCAATTCCTCATATCTATGTTAATGATAATGACGATGATGATGATGATGACGATGAAGATGATTACTGCAGCTTTTGCTACCAACTGGCAGGTAGCAGGTGCTGCGACAGTAACGTAACTAGAATCTGACTTCCAAATCGACCTCCGCTGTTTCATTCCCTCGAAAGGAACGTAACCTTAAATTAGCCACCTGTATGAAAATGGGCAAAAGTTAAACTTTACAATTAGGGGAGTCCCTGGGGCAACAGATCTGCTAAGCAACAAACCAGGATAATATCCATTATGCTACTGCTGTGGCATCGCTTGACAGAGACGTTTCCTTTTTTTTTAACCAATTAAAATTCAAGTATTTATAGAACCAATTTAAACCATCTACCTCAAAACAGGATGTTACACCGGGTGTATCTGAGCTTAGTATCTCCTTACTCGTGTTTTAGTGAAGCCTTTGCAGTGAGTGCAATGCCAGCTACCTCATTTTGCCAAACCTAAACCTGAAACCTCAGGAAATCTCTAGAACTGCCACTGATTAGCATACCAAAGGAGAATTTCAACAAGTTTGTTTTCTCATTATCAAGTCATTTCTTTTGCATCTGGAGGAAATCTTATTACATGGCACTTGAGAACCAAATTCAATTTCTCGTTTTCTGAAACGATAACCCCCGTGACTCCATCCTGGACACATTTCTGTCTCAGTTTATATTGGAGTGTTGAATTTAGCATCTCTGCAAATAATCCGGCTGCTCCTGATTTTGATGTCAACAGCCACTGTGTGCGTTTGTGTCCATCATCTGTCCATCGTTGACTTCAGCCTTTTGAAGTAAGAGTCCAGCTTGAAATACTAGCTTTAAAAGAACCGGTCCAATGTTTTGGTTCACATGGCGGTAGAATAGGAGGCAATGGATGACCATGCTCACAAGCGTCCTAACCATCATGCAATGAGATATGAAAGAAAACATTGATGTTATTACAGTAAAAATGAATTAAGACTCATCTGGTGAACATCCTCACTGCAGTTAAAGGAAACTGTGTATGAAACTGTCAGATTTCATTGTGTTTCACCATGAACATGTCACGTGTACGTGTCTAGATATCGTTGGGATCTGTGCAGCTGTTGCTATATGAAGTAATTTGCCTCTAATATGCATATGCAAAGTCTACGTTTTGCATGGCGGGCTATTTGCCTTTTTCCCGTTTATAACTGATTTGTTCTGGAGCACTTGCGTGTCATCGGCAGCGTGCTGTTTCGTGAGGCCAGCTGCAGAATTTGGTGTTACTCTCCAAAGGGCACGCCAGTGGCAATTAGTCACATCCCCACCGACTGGGGTGACCGCGACCCGTGCGCTGACGCGGCAAGCATCAGCCGTCGTGTTTGCGGTATTCCGCCTCAATCGGCTGTCAAAAAACCACACCGTCCACAGGACTACGTGTGCCACTGCGGTAAGAAAAAGAAACGAAAAAAAAACCTTCCATGAATGCATGCTGCCTCAACTGTCTTCGACCACATGCAAATGCTCATCTGCCTAAAAACAGTTGCGTTTGCACTTTGGGTGCATGCAAGTGGGCGCTTGGGCAAAACTTCGACTGAAAGGAAATATTTTCAGACCGTTTTCATACGAAGCACATTAATCAAGGAGGAGCTATTCTGAAGCCAGGCAAAACTGATAACACTGTGCAGTGTCACTGAATGCCAAGCTTCCGTAGATGCATTTCATTAACTTATTAGTGTTAGTTTATTGAAAATGTATTTCCTCAGTGCTACACACATTTAAAATTGAATTTAGCCAGCCTACAGATTTTTATCTCTCGCACCCAAAAGGAAATTACGAATTAGTTGAATCTGCAAATGCAAGAAACGCAAAAGTCAGGCATATGTAAACCGACGGTAAAGTAGTGAGCGGAAATGAATTTTAAACATACGACAGCCTGATGTCATTTGATGTAGCCTACAGGGTCATAAAACAGTTTGGCACCTATATATATACGTGGGAGAGACAGAGCGTGAGAAGGAGGCTTTTATTTCTCTAGAAATAATAGCGTGAAAAGACCTGATGAAATGGGAGGGTAAGAGGCAAGTGGCCCTGGCAGACTGTGAGGAAGGGCTACAGGCCAGAGACAGCGGGATGTAATCACACAGAGAGGGATAAATGAAGAGGGAAAAAGCCAAAAGGTAAAACAAATGTCAACATATCTCAATCCACAGTGTCCAACAAACAAGCGAGAAACCCGTGGGAGCGGATGAGAAATGATCATCGGGCCTAAAATCCAGAAAAGTGCATTTACCCACATAATAACAGGAGGGTGTTAGCGTGAGAGGTGTCACGGCGCAGGGCGCCGTGAAAGTGCAGCGATGCCTGTGTAAAGAGGTAATGCTGGTAGTTCTTGTCCGTTCAGCCTAGTCGCTGACAAAAACTCCAGACCCGCATTTCAAGTTGCGCAGCATTATTTTGTGTTCACAATGGTGCAACTGTCGAAGCGTTCTGCATTTACATAATCTTAAGAGTTACACCGAGGACTGACATTATCATCTCTCCTATCAGCTCCACCACGTCAAGTACTACAGAATGTACCAGCACTAAACCACATGATATTACTGAACAATATCTACATTCATTCACATGAAAACTCCTTATATTGGTTGGCTTAGCATATTGCTGCTATCATATTTGTATTAGCTTGCCACAAATCCTCACTTCTTTCGTGACTATTGAATTATTTGTTCATTTAGCAAACAGCTTAGGGTCTATCCCAGGGAATTTGAGGCACAAGGCAGGGGACTCCCTGGACAGGGTGCCAACCCATCATAGGGCACACACACACACACACACACACACGCGCGCACGCACACACACACACAGTCACATATCCAACCACATGCTATAGGCAATTTAGAAACACCAATCAGCCTATAACACGTGTCTTTGGACCAGGGGGAGGAAAACGGAGTACCCTGAGGATACCCAAGAAGCATGTGGAGAACCTTCAAACTCCAAACACAAGGCAAAGGTTGAATTTTAAACCCCCAACCTTGAAGAACAGTGCTACCCACTGATCTACTGTGCCCCCCCAACTGTTGAATTTATGAAGTAAATTCTCCTTCCACAACTTCTGAGACCTCTCAGAAGCAAATAGCATGTCCCAGTCCTCAAAAATGTCAAGGTCTTCTAGAAAGTTCCATTCCTCCAACACATCCCAGACCTCCATAATTGTGCTAATAGCCTTGTTATAAGGACAGACGCCAGGCAACATGCGAGTTTTACAACAGTTTATTCTTCCTTTTCTGTTTCTCCAACCAACTGCTTCCAGGAAAATAACAGATTCATCCTTCAACACCGTCACAGGTACATGAGCGAAGCGGTTAGACATGATGCATGCTGGGTTCCCTTACTGTTATGTACGGTGTAACAGCTAACACTACAAATGCCAGTATCCAATTCACACTGATGAAACTGGAGATTAGCGCTCTGGAAACAGTAAACGGAAACTGCTAAGCTTATCAGTCAAACTTTACAAATGTATATACATACAATCTTCACTGGTAAAAATTTATCTTGTTATCAAAAAGAAATCAATGTTTATCACAGATAGTTGTAAAATGCACTTGGCCGAGCACAAACATCTGAAGAGAAATAACACAAAATAGATTTGGGGCACAAGATGATAAAAGGCACCTAGACAAAAAATCAATTTCTTCTCATCTTCAGTGTAACGCGTGACTGTCAACGGTGCTCAGGCTGAGGGCCTCGCTGCCGTTTTCCATAAGAAACCAGCAAACACCCGAATACGGAGCAGACCCGAGATGGGATCGAGGAAAGGAAATGGAAATATTGATTCATAAGAGGGGCGCCTTTCTTAAGTGTCTCTGAAACATCCTGCCTATTATTTGTCATATATTAGCTAAAGATGAATAACCGAATAGTTTTTTTTAAATCAGATGTCGCGGCCACATTCTCTTGGTTGAAATATAAGTTATATTCTCATGTTCCGTGGGAACACAAACATGTACTGAGAGAAACTTAACAATTAGGGCAATATGGTGGTTTTCTGAGTAGTTCTGTTCCCTCATGTCCACAGGAGTGAAGGCCCAGTGCTGGGCCATTGAACCACGTGACACTGTGGACATCTCGATAATGGAACTATCTCGACAGCAATGACTGTAGACGCCTAACTTCTGTTTCTCGGTTTTACCTACACACACCCAATATTAGATGGCCCTCCTTAACACTTCACTGCCCACGAACACAATAACACCTCGTCGCATGTCATTTGACTGTGAGGTCACAGGCTGAGTCCTGCTGACCTTCACATGACATTCACCTTGAAAGCAAACTGCACCACACGGCAGCACCTCTGGGCCTCACTCGTGTTTTTTGTTTTGTGTTAATTTCTCCTCTGTCCCCTTGTTACCCTGGTCACATTTCACAGAGCCGGGCCTTTTGTTGTCCTTGTCACGGTGCTACCCACCCCCCCCCCCAGAGCCTGCGGGCGACAGGCGTCGGCGCTGCCTTTCAGGAGGCGGGAAAGAAACGTGAGCGAGGTCGCCGTGTCCAAAGCGCTGACATTTCCGCAGACGGACAGGAAGCGTATAAGCTCTTCTCAGATCACCTGATAAGCGGCTTCCAGGTACGAAGGTCAGACCAGGTCAGAGCAGAGTAGCGTGTGAGGTCACGGTTTTCAAAGGATACACACTGAGAGAAAGTCTGAAATCTAGAAAGTGTAGATTGACTCCATCGACTTTCATTACAATCACAGGCATTTAGCTAGATGTTTAATCCACCCTCTGTTCATATCCTCACAAAATGCTAAAAAATCCAAAAGATTCATTATCTAATGACTGTGGGGGAACATTTTCACCGGAAAAGTACCCAACAAAATGTCATCCAGCCGTAAGCTGTCGAACAACAATATCTCTAAGCAGAGAATAAATCCTACGGTGATCTTTTTTTTAAATGGATGTGACAAATTCAATAGCTGAAAGAGAGAGTGGCTTATATATAAATCCATATAATCATTTATGAATGACCAAAGAAGCTGAAATAACAAAGGCTATAATAGCACTATCAAGACTATGACCGCACGTCAGAGAGACAAAAAACTGTGAATCTTATCAAATCAGTAGAGCCGGAGAGCAGGAGAATGAAATGAGCAGAAACATCAGGGCCTGACCGAGTAGCAGGAGCAGCCAGCTCCTGTGTGGCTAAATTCAGCGTGAGACGCGTCTGCAGCCAGAGTATCGATGGACACCAGCTGCTCCACCTGCTCTGTCTTAGTTAATTATTTATAAGCTAGCAGGAACATCTGCTGGGAGGACAGCAGACTGCGACAGGAGGGGTGTGTGTGGGAGGGGGGGGGGTCACTGCAGACCAGGCAGCTTGGAGATTCCATTGCTCAGGGCACCCTCCCCCCCAAGCCTCACTACCCCTACACGCTCCAAACGGAAAAATGTGAACTCTTGACATGTGGTTCTTTGCACGGCCCAGAGCATTGTGGGAACCCCCACCCACTTGCCGAGGAGACCCAGATGTCCAAGACTCCAAACAACCGAGGGACCTTCCGACATCCCATAAACGGTCGCAGCGAAGCCCGTTCCGTGGACTTCACGGCAGGACCGCCGCACACCTGCCTAAGCGCGGAACGTCTGAACCTGCGGTATGAGTTTGCGATTCTTATCTCCCCGCGTGTTCAGCAGCGACAAACAGCTCGGGCGTTATTTTTAGAGCGGACTATTTACGCAAAGCTACGTCCGCCCGAGAGGCGAGAGCTGGGGAGCGCATGGGCTTTTCCGTCGGATCCCTAAGCTTCTTCCTGTTGTACATTTTTGTGTTCTAAGCGTTCCTGACACAACAGATCCGTGAATTTTTATTTCATGCCCGATACTCCCTACAGCGTACGGATTATATCACTGGAAAAGAAAGTCCTGGACAAAAAACATGCAACACCAAGAGGAACAGTCCGTGCTTTGAAATCAGACTATAAACAATGACATGTGCCGATGCTTTCAGGCCTTTTAACAGTGCATGTGTAGCAACAAAGAGATACTGCAAGAGGGGGCATAATCATTTCCTATTGGCAGAATGGTGTCAATTATTTCCAGTACTTCACCGAGGAGACTGCACGGCAGCAATTATGCAAACAATGGTGTGTGGTTTCATTGTGCCTTATTTTCTCACCAAGCCTTCCAGTTCGGGGAATTCAGGCCAACCTGCCGTTACTCAGACAACAGCCTCCACTCTCCCAACCATTAGCGTAAGCAGATAAATGAAGGCTAGAAAGGAGAGATATGGACGATGTGATTGGCTCATTAATAAAGGCATGAGAACAGATATAATCAGGCTGATGAATACAATCAAGAGGCCTTGACTGTAAAAAAAAAAAAAAGCATGGGTTTGAAACAAACTAGTTCTTAACAACCAGGAAACCAATGATATAAAGCTAATGAGAGAAACTGAAGAGGACTCAGGTGAAGATTTACAGACTCGGGCCCCTTTTATCAGTGGGAAACCTTTAAATAGTTACCTTATATGTGTACACAGTAGCACTTTCAGCGTTTGGCTAAATGTTGACAGTGTTATTTAAACATGGAAGACCCTAATTATAGTTGTTAATGAAGGGTCTGTGTAAAGTGCAGAAAGGCTATTTCAGCTGAATTTAAGTATGTTAGAGGAAAAAACTGGAAAGGAAAATTCCAGCACTTTCCGTGTACTAAAATGTTGAGCAAACTCTACTCTTGTTGTCAGTAATGACGAGAGGGCGTTTCGTTAAAGGCTGGTCAGTTGTTGTGAAAAAGGCCGACCCACAGTCACACGGCAGTGGCATTTGGACGACACAGAGACACACATAAAGCACGCAGACGCTGCCAGTTTGTCTCTGAGCCTGTGCCAGGTATCTTTCGGTAAATAACGTCAACTGTCTGCATGCTCAGGCGACTTAAATTAAATGCCATGCATCAGTGGATGCTGTGTAAGGAGAAGTGGGTTTGTCACCTTAGGTTTTGACTTGTTTTAAATGAAGGGCAATTTAGTAAATCTCTAATTTTCCCAAGTAAGATGGAAGAGTGAACCCATTACACAGACCCTTCAGGCAGAGACCAGGCCTGCTATGATTTACAACACACAAAGGTTTCATTTACAGAAACTGCAGCTCTTAGTTGTCCTGGCAACCATCTGTTGTGCCTATGCTTTGACAATGGATAACGTTTTGTAAAGGACACTTTATTTACAAAATTTCTCGGTGTTAAGTCATCCATTCATTTTGTGTCCTCTTATCCACAGAGGCGTTTGAGCCAATTAATGCAAATTCACTAATCAGTCTCACACGCCAACCGATGTTTGGGAAGTGAAGTATTTTTGTGCTTGCCTTTGTATTAGTTTATCAGTGTCGAAAACTATAAAACAGCTTCAGTCACCTTCATAACATATGTTCTGCTAGAATTACAAAAACACAAATCCAATTTTCCCTCACCACTAGTTAAAAACAACTGTCAGATAAATACACCCATCCATCCATTAGCCAACCAGTTATCCTTTGCAGGGCTGTGGGAGGCCTGGAGCCCATCCTAGGCAGCCTAGAGCAGAAGGCAGGGTACACACACATATACTAGCAGCAGCTTAGGTTATCCAGTCCACTTGACCAGCATGTCTTCAGGCTGTGGGAGGAAACTAGAGGAAATCCTCAGATGCACAAGAAGACCTAACAAACTCTACATGCAGAGTGCCAACAGCCAGATTCGAACCCACAACCCTAGAGGTGTGAGGCAAGAGTGAGATATGAGATACATCCTAGATGTAGAGCCACACTACCTTGGAGCACACACAGGGTCACAGAGCAGGACCTATTCCAGGTCACTGGAGCTTCGTATAATGTATCTGTTGATGTACTCATTCTAAACTATGGTTGATTGGTGCACCTTTATTTGATGTGTCTGCAGTACATTATGATGGACTCTTGCATACCATTGTAAGCACTGTAAAAGCCTCTCGTGTTTACGAGCTGGCTCCCAGCCTCACTCCTCTCTAATGAGTATATGTAATCTCTGAAAAGCAATGCATAGGGACTAGCAGAGTCTTGCGGTGACAGCGTATCACCAAGAGAGCCGGGGGTCGAGACCACCCGCACGCTTCACGCTCCAGGGGGCTCCACTCTCATCCTGACTCGGCGAGTCCTAATGACACCTCCACAGCAGCCTCGTTAATTATCCCTCCCTTCGGCTGCTTCGCCTTTAGCATCACGTTAACGACTCGTTTAAAGCACTCAGCACGACTGGGATTTTTAAAAAGCCAGATATCCAGGCAATCAAGAGAAAAAAAATATTAAGAGATACATAAATTATAAAGCACTAATTGACTAGCATCATGCATACTTGTATTTTTATAAAATTCAGTGTACGTGTATTTTTGGCGCTAAACTATTTTATTAATAACCAGGCTCCTGTTGTAGCCTGGTGTGTGTAGAGTGTGATGAACACTTTTGCAGTGGTGAAGAGGTAGACGTGCAAAGACAAACACATGAGTACAGCGGCCTCATTAAAACCGAACATTTCACACAGCGGCATACCCCGTCGCTCTTGACATTTCTTTCGCGAGTTTCCACAGATGCGTGGCTGGGGACCCGAACCTCGAGGCTCGCAATTAGCAGGAACGCCATCGTGCGCGTTCTTCGGAAGCCGTCCGTGGACGCCGTTTTCCGCGTCTGATGATAACCACCCGCCCGCACCGCATTTGCACTACGGAGACCGCTGAAGCAAATATAATTGGGGGTATAACTAACAGGGATCAGATACAAACAACAGGAAAAAAAAATGTAATTGCAGCTCCTTTCTGTTTTCTGAAGCAAGTCTCTTAATACCTTCTTTACCAGACATCTGCAAGCTACATAATAATTACTTCATTAACTATCAAGCTTATATCATTTCCTCCGGTATATTTCCATAAACCAACAGTAACAAGTGTCAAATCTCAGACTCTAAGATTAACACTGTGCTTAATATTCCTTCTGGGGTGTATAAAATAATGTCACATCCTCAGAATGACATATCCGTATCTCTTCTAATCTGTTCTCATATCTGTAGGCTGGCTGCACTACTAAAGCGATGTTAGAAGACAGGATCGCAGAAATGTCTTGGACGATGAGGTAAGGATCAGCACACGGAGTTACAATCCAGGCTTACAAGTAGCCTCAGTCATGTCAATAATGGAACTCCACGAGGCTGCAAAGAAAGCCATCGAATGCACACCTCTCTCAGTAAAATCCGAAAAGGCCCATCTGTAGGTACAATGTGGGAACAGGTGCCTGAAAGGCACAGATGTGCCAAAACCATCAAGATAACACCCCTGATGACATGAAGAAACATCTCACACTGCTTACCACTGAAAAGAACCACACCAAAATTTGTCCCTCATTTAAAATGTCACACCCAAGACCATAGATTTGGGTATGGATGTTTGGGGCATGTCTATATTAATGTAATGGGAATACATTAATATAGACATGAGTTGTACCTACCGGTAATTTTAGTGATTTCCAAGCTTTTTCACATTAAGACTGGTTTAGTTTCAGCACTGGTAGGAACTAAATCAAAGTGCTTGGTTATAACGCCAGTCCAAGTGTACAGTCCCACTACACAATTCTGCGCTGAAAAAACTATTATTCATTACAGTGAAGACAGAATCACATTATTAGCTCTTAATAAGTAGAGGATGTGTTTAAAACTTTAACCCCAAATTATTTTGTTAAGCAGTTAACAAGCTATGTTATAAAGTACGTGGCTATACGTTCCAGTATAACAACCGTAACATGATAAATCCAGAAATGGAACTTGCATCAGTTGTTTGCTTAAATATTTGCATAACCAAACCTGGAAAGGTAATATTACACACCAAACAGGCCTACTGTTGAAAAAAATACTGTTCATTGAAATACTTGAATCACAAGTCCAGGTTAGGGTAACAGGGAGCAGAGAGCCGACTCCAGGCAGGATGGGATGTGAGGTTGGGCACACCCTGGATGCGGCAACAAGACATAACTGGGCACATACAGTGCCACGCAAGAGGACCTATTTAGGGTTATCTGACTGTGTGTCGGTTGGCAATGGGAGATAAGGGGAAGACCTGGGTTAAACCTGGCACGCATACAGACAAAGGTCACATGACAGCTTGTAAAAACACAGAAACACTATACAGGCCAAAATGGACAGTGTACAAAACTGTTCATTAATTTATCAAATGTAATACAGGCGTTACTATAGGCATTCTTACCTCCTCGAGTACATCAGCGAGTTTGCTCAGTATTTCCTCAGGGAGGCCTTGGAATGTTGGAACACTGTAGGACAGAGAGCAGGAGGTTGTCATCACCGTGTGCTCTCAACCAAACTCTACGGCTTTGTCGCTTTCAGCTTCGCAGAAGCGCTGCTTTTTTGGCCAATGAAAACACAGATGTTAAGACACTGATATCAAAGAGCATTTCCTTTGTCGCACAGAGGACATGGCAGTTACGTCTGATTTACTGCAAGTCAGTGGAAACTGGAAAGTTAGGATGTGTCAGAGAACTAAGTAATAAAAATAATCAAGGAAGAAATTTAACAGAAGAGATTTGATATCCTTTCGGGGCACACGCAGAAAACT
Source organism: Chitala chitala (assembly GCA_025773905.1). Classification (NCBI taxonomy): domain Eukaryota; kingdom Metazoa; phylum Chordata; class Actinopteri; order Osteoglossiformes; family Notopteridae; genus Chitala; species Chitala chitala. Next base: position 22,594 of record JABJVR010003942.1, read on the forward strand.
GTTGGTTTTAGTACCAATACACTTTTGCAGACTATATCGTTATATTTTTTTCCCTGTAACAAACATGTTCAACGTCTTTTTTGATGCTCATAAATACCATATATGAACAAATACGGAAATGTACAATTCAGCAAAAGAAAGGACTGAAAAAATTCTCTTGTTAAAAGGATGGATATTATGGGAAAAAAATCTTGTTATATCAGAATATTTTCTTTACATGAGAGGTCAATTAGGCTCACAGCTTTTCTCAAGATAAACCCAAAATACTTCTGAAAGATGGGCACGTGCAAAGAAGACAATTAAAGGAACCAAGGGCATATTCTGCGTTAGGTTCTCCGCCAATCAAACCGTCACGGTACATATAGCATAAGCGTGACTTTATTAATCAAGGGTCTGAGTCACTGGACTCCACATGCTATTATAAAATAAGACTAAGAACAACAGCCGTGTTCATGTAAGATGCTAATTGGCCGTGCTGAGACGACACAGGACCACAGAGGGGAGTTTGCTGTCCTTTCACATACTGTCCTCTGTTCTTATCAACGTTGACTTCAGCCAAGCGACGGAAAACGTTGCAAATTGTTAACAGTGATAAGCAACATTAAAACTGCGAGAGAAAGGCAACAAGCAGCCAGGCATTTTGGCTGTCAATCACCAATCCTGACCTCTCATTACATAACATCTAGAAAAGAAATAGCTTTTCTACTGCACACCTTGTTATTTGGGTCTTTCAAACCCAGCTATACAATACCGAGAGCACTGGGCACGAAAACCCCCTACAGCTAAAGGTGAGAGCTAAATTTCTTCATTCCAGTTTCTCACAAGAACAGTTCAGGGCACCGACAGAGACATATATCAAGAGGAGGAGCACCTTTTGAAGGCAACCAACTGACAGTGCCATAAAAACAAATATGGAACCTACAGCTGCTCAGCGAGCAGTTTCTGCTGTGAACTGTCTCTGCATTAGCTAGCACTGCCCTAGATTGCAACTTTTCTCACATCCTCTCCATACAGATCCCAAGGGTTCCTGGGAATGACAGTGTAAGCATGCCTAAGCTCTGCTTCAACACTATGGAAAAATATATTAACAACACACAGCGCATAACAGTTCATAATCCTGACATATAATATTGTCTTTTTGTTCCCAAGGGCAGAGACTAAGTGAAGTGTTTAGCTAATAATAATACTGCTTAATAATAATACGTTTCATTTATAGGCGCCTTTGAAGTCACCCAAGGACACTGTACAAAATACCGGCACAAGAAACAAAACGATAAACAATAAATGCACACAATGGACAAAACAGCATAATATGTTATTAATGACTAAAAGGGTGCAGTAGATAGAAATCATGTACAATAAGCAATTTCAAATAAAGAATAACCATTGCTTATTAACATGCAAAATCTTTTTGTTAAAGAAAAGCTAATCTTGGAGCGACTGTATCATTATATCTGCAGGTTTTATATACAACCTACACTGTTTACTACAGAATGAAAAATTCATACATCTACCAGTACAGGTCTCCGTGTCAGATGCCAATAAACGGAAAAAAAACAATAAAAATTAAAATATGTCCGGATTATCAGATAGAACTCTCCATTAACAAGGCACGAAGGAAGCAGTAAAAAGAGATTATTGATTTACACGGAGTGATTTCAGACTGTAGGCACGTCCGTAGCCAGCTTGTCTTGCATTACCGCTAAAAGCTGACTTCACCTTAATCGATGCCTGCTCTTCCTGTGGCTGACATCATCTGTCAGACAACTTCCAGTAAGGAGCAGCCTAAAGCCGTCCGAGTGGACGCTTCTGATTAGCACACTTAATCCTTTGTCTTTCTCAATGAACTTCAGCAGTAAAACAAAACAGCGTACGCCTGCGACCATCGCAATGTTTATTAAGATACACGCACACACACAAACAAATAAAAAGCAAGTAGTGTAGTTTTTTTTTTTTCTTAATTCAAATTATGTCATTTTTACCATAGTCAGTCAGTCAGTCGTCTCCTAAACCGCTTCATCCTGTTAAGGGTCACAGGAAGCCTGGAGCCCATCCCAGGAGACACAGGGCAGGGGCCACCCATGGCAGGCGCCAACCCACCACAGAACGGACGGACGGACGGACGGACACACACACACACACACACACACACACACACACACACACACACACACACACACACACACACTACGGGCAATTAGGAGACCTAACCCGCATGTCTTTCAACCTAACCCGCATGTCTTTGGACTGTGGGAGGAAACTGGAGAACCCGGAGAAAACCCATAGTATAAAATAAAACATTTCATTGTAAATGCGCCTGCTTTTCGCATTTAACAGTAAGATTTATGTACAACCAAAATGCCTGTGAAAGACAAATATCCAGAAAATATTCAAATTCTTAGACGTCTACTACCAGTCATTTATTTATTGAATTGCGCTGTTGAATAATAAAGCATTTCATCTCTGTATTAAAATTTCTCCTAATTTAAAACGAAGTTTTCTTCAGTTGGTGCAACATCAAACCGCAGGGATTTCAAGCCCTTTCAAACATCAAACTGTTGCACATCACATGTGATAAGAAAAAGAGAATGAAACGTTATCTGCCATCGCATCTGCGCGTAACGCGAGTCTGGGGAGCGTGACTTTCCATATCTACAGTCACATGATACCAGGTATGAAGAAAGCAGATGTGCCTGTCAAGAGAATATAGTCTACTACGGCGAGGGGATTCAAACGTAGATAGACCCGGTCCCTTGTGTGTTTGATGTGTTTCCCATGTTTTCCTGTGGCGAATTTGCAAAATAATTAAAAAGCATTCAAGCATTAAATTAATTCTACTTCTGAGAAACAAATAAAACAAAAAAACGTTTCAACTGACTCAGCTGTCCCTTAGAAGGAAAAAAAGAGACCTTAACAAATTTCACTGTCTCCCACTTCACGTGGACATATAAATCTTAACTTCAAACCACAAAGATAGTCGAGCAAGCAGTGACATCATAACGAATGTTGACACTATGGCAATCCTTAATTCATGATTAAGTTTGTACAAGTACACTGTATCGATCAGAAACGCACGGCTGCATTCAAGGAATGCTGTGTTTAGGGAAGTGCTTCCGAGTGGATAAACATCAGAGCCAGTACAGTGATAACTACACCAATATGCAATTAAATTAAGCTTTTACTTTGGCCAGGTGGCTCAATGGGTAGAACATCAGGCTGGGATGCAAAAGCCTACTGGTTCAAATCCCAACCCAACCACCTGGTGCGTCCTTGAGCAAGACATTCAGCGCTAGTTCATTGTAACACACATATGAAATGTTGTAAGTCGTTTTGGATAAAAGTGTCTGCTAAATGACTAATTATTACACACTGGTCTTGTTATTAAATATTGACCAGTCTTGAAAATAATAATTCTGTGGGTTAACTGTCTCTACCAAATTGAACAAAAATATAAAGAGCGACATATTCTCTGCTCATCGGATACCATTGCATTCAACTGAATCCACTTTAAAGACCAGGAAGGGCATGTACAATGAAGGGACTGAAGGTTAAAGATCACCCATGACTGCTTCCTGGTCATTTCAGCTAAAGGTCAAAGATGTAACTAAAAGGGGGCGGGGAAAAGTGGTCACATGGGATGTGCCTTTTTGCGGAAATCATTCACAGTGATCCTGATGTTTCCCGTAATGCTGTTAAGGGCAATATTTATCAATAGGCTGAAGAAATATAATCCTGCCCTGCGCTATGTCTGGCACAGAATAAATAGGTAATGAGCAAAGAGACTAAGGAATATGAATTAAATATGATTACGTAACAGCCATAATTAAATCCATACACACCTGCTTTTTAAATGATAAAACTGTCATTTGTATTAACAATTTGGTAAATAGGGGTAAGCATGTTACATTAAAAACCACAATCAACAAGTGCAGACACTGAGATATATATTATGCAGGTCGGGTCATGCTCTTTGATGCGAATTTCTTTCATCTAACTTAGCACGCTAACAAGGTTTGTTTCGTTCTTTAATATGTAAAATATGCTTTTCCAGATTTCAGACCTCCTCTCTTTTTTGTCAGCCATTATGCAAATGTAATGACTGATGATCAAAAGCACGGTGAGCAAGAAAACAGGCTCCCCATAGGGGGCAGGTCTCCAGGAACTGTCACAGAGAGAGAGACAGAGAGAGAGACACAGAGAGAGAGAGAGAGAGAGAGAGAGAGAGAGAGAGAGAGAGACAGACAGACAGACAGACAGAGAGAGACAGGGAGAGATAGGAGAATGAGACAGAAAGAGAGAGAGAGAGAGAGAGAGAGCGAGAAACAGACAAAAAGAGAGGAGAGAGAGACAGAGAGGAGAGAGACAGAAAGAAAGAGAAAGAGAGTGAGAGAGAGAGAGAGGACAGAGAGACAGAGAGGGAGAAAGAAGGAGAGAGAGACAGAAAGAGAGGAGAGAGTCAGAGACGAGAGAGACAGAGAGGGAGAAAGAAGGAGAGAGAGACAAAGAGAAAGAGAGAGAGAGACAGAAAGAGAAGGAGAGAGAGCAAGAGATGGAGAGATAAACACAGAGAGCAAGAGATAGACAAAGAGAAACAGACAGATAGAGATGGAGAAAGAGTGAGAAGCAGAGACAGAGAGAGGAGAAATAAAAAGACCAAGAAAGGAAGAGAGAGAAAAAGAGAGAGGGGGAGGAAAAGGAGTAAAGGAAAGAGAGTGTAAAAAAAAGAAGGAAGGGAGAGAGAAGTAAAGAGAGGGATGGGAGAAAAACAGAGAAGAGAGATGGGGGGAGGTGGCTGGCTCATGTTCCAAAACCTTCTGTGAGTGAGGAGAGGCTGGTTTCCAGCACACATGTAGAGGCAGGCCCATACCTCTTCAGAAACTCCATGTACTCGGCGTGCTTGATTAACCCGGTGCGCATCATGATCGTCTGGAAGCATTGCCGGTCGATGGCCCACAGCTTCACATTGGTGAGTGCTAGGAAACAGGCAAAGAGGGCAAACTCGCCGTTAGCACAGATCATTAGTCATTAGAAAAGTATTTCATCATTAAAAGCACTGTAACGTTAGCTCTATGACATTTTACGTAGTCAAAAATACTAAAATCAGTTGTTCCACAACAATCCTGTTAGCATAAATTACAGATGAAACTCCTTCTTGTGATAACTTTCTTTTATATTCATGCAACCTTTCAGCGAGCCTGTATTTTTAATCAAGGTCTGTAATGACCGTGGTTTTTAATAATTAATGAACACCAGATATTAGGGAGTTATATCTGCTGTATGCAGCAATTTGCCATCATTTATTAACATGCAGCTGTTGTGTTTTCACTCCATGTCTGTGTTGTGCAGAGGCGCAGGCTGGTGTGATGGAAGTCAGCGCTGTACACAGACAGGAAACGTTGCCGAACTGCTCAGCACCGACACCGCGCACGTTTCTGAATGCATGTCAAAGGTGTGGCCTTTCAAACCAAGAGCTCTCAGATCGTTGCCATTACTGCGCGCCAAGCCAATTTACAACGGAAGAAGCTTATGAAGTCGGCAGAGGCGGTACTACAGGCTGAGCGATTGGTTAGCGATTCGGTGTCAAGGATTTCCCAGGAAACAAGAGACTGAGCACGTGCAAAAGAGGGGCATCTGGTAGCCAGGAAACCTCTCGGTTTATCCAATCCAGATGCAGCCTCCCAGGCCGGCAGTTCATTATCATTAACATCTATCCACTCGGGGTAAAGGTGATCTGGACATTATCTGAGAAGGCATAAGGTGTAAGGACGGGCACAATGTCTGAATGCCCATAAACACACTTCCACAGTAGGAGTGATTCAGAGGCATCAGAGCAGTGTGTTTGGACAGCAAGCAGATTAAGATCCACATAAACAGGAAAATCCCTTCGTGTACCAGAGTGGAACCTACAACAATGATATCCTGACACACCTGCAGTAACTACTGACGACCCCATTCATTTCCACACGTCTGATAACGATTCTACCTCCACTCCACACCTTTAGTGCCGGCGCCATTGTTCTCCGTGTGTAATTGTACAGAAGGCGGATTGCCTGAATAGGCTGTTATCACCGGTATAAACGCGATCTTAAATCTGAAGCTATAACAACGGTTCGAGATAACTGTCGTTCAGCATCATTATTCCGAGACATTAATAGGAATATTAGAGGTGCTTTCGGGGATAATCCAAAATTACTTTTAGATGAAAAGCTCCGAGGTCCCCTAAGACTGGAGCAGCACGACGGCAGGATGGCAACATTTGCATAATGTTTCGCACGACGCGGCGCGTTGTTTATTGCACCTTCCATCGTCTCCCCTTTCCCCGTTCAGCGGTTTTTTTTTTTTTTTTCGGCCGCTGCTCCGCCCGAAGGCTGCAACGGAGGACAAAGCGGCTCGGGGAAAGGGAAAACCTCAGCCCAAAGCAGACCGAAACACTGCAGCAGACGGCTGTTCCAACTGTGGCACGGAAGAGCCGCGCTCGCCCTGTTTTAAAAGGAGGCCAGCGCACAGGAGAATAGAGCGCCGCGGTCACAGCACCGCTGCCCTAGATAAAACGGCACAGCCCGCTTTGCGGTTTGAAATGGCTGCCATCGGACAGGAAAAGAACCTGGAGGCCTCTTATACCACCTGCTGAAAAACAGCCCAGAGTGACTTAATACGCCTGTAATTTGTCAGTTCAAATTATATACAGGGTGACAGCTATCCGAGAATATGAGGGCAATTCCTGGCACTCATTCGAGCGGAGCAGATCATTTTCAAATGTTCAAAACGACACAGATTTTTGCTAGGATTAATCATCGGTTCATATCTGTGGGCTGATTCAGATCGGGTCTTTTGATAAACGTCAGGCACTCCCCCCCTGACAGAAGCCCCAATTAAGCCCCAAATGACCAGACTTGTGTTACTAACGCTCTGCTACTACAAGAGCACGTGTACCCTTGAAAAACAGAACTTCAAAAGTGCTGGAAAAAGAGTCAGTTCAGTCAGTTCTAAGCAGGGGTGCTTATTTTCTACAGATTTTTCAAAACAAGCCATTGTCAACAAAACAGCATCCTTGAATTGAGGTATCCTTTTGGGTCAGTGGAGAGATGTGCTTTTAAGGTTTCCCTGCCTATGCGTTATCAGGGTCGTGAAGGAGTGTTCAGTAACAGACAGTAAGACTGAACATCGATGAAGCAAGCAAGTCATGTGAAATGTCTGGGGTCTTCTCTAAAAATGTCCCCGGGTGATTAATTTTCAAGGAATTAAATGCGATGAGGGTGGTTTGAGAAGTGGCGCTTTAACAAGCAAAATAAATTAGCGTGAATGCATCCATGTTTTGTAATGCGCAGTGGTTACGCAATAGCCACTTGTGACAAACTCACGATGTCAACAGTTTCATGAAAACAAGCGAACGTACAAAGAGATACTGATGTACAAAAAGCACCTTGTTCGTTTAGTGAACGCTTCATCTTCTGCTACTAAAAGGCAGCCGGATGTTCAATGAGTAGAACATCGGGCTGGGATGCTGAAGTCTCCAGGCTCAGCCCCCCCAACCCCCCAGCCACCAGGCGTGTCCCTGAGAGACTCAGCACTGGCTTCCTGGGTGCTGAATAATGGCTACTCACTGCCCCCCCAGGGAATGGGTTAAATGCAGAAAACCAATTTTGTTGTAACATGTATGTCTTTATTTGTGAGTAACTTTGGACAAAGGCATCTGCTAAATGAATAAAAGTAAATAAGTCAACTGATATTCAGTCAGTCCATATGACAGCAGCCCCAGTGACCTTTACACACAATAACATACAGTATATTGTCTTTAAAATAAATAAAGCTGTTTCCTTCATCATGTCCAACTAACTAGATAAAAACATCATCTTCTTGTCACTTTTTTTTTCCCCCAGAAGCACAATCCTATTTGATTTGGTTCAAGTCAACTGGTGCCAAGGCTGATCTCAGTCTATATAGGAAAAATTACTTTTAATTAACCCAACTCTAAAACCTGTACGCTCTCTTGCTTCCTCATCAACAATGTATAAGCATGGTGCGGAAGTGTTTTACGTCCCTTGGTGTAAATGGTGAGATCAGACCCCGAGGTTTCAAAAAGTGGTTTTGCTGCAACTGATGCATCCATTTCTGGATTTACTTCAGTGCAGTAAATGACACATAGCTGCACTTGGGTTCCACTCTGGAACAAACGAAAGTACTGGTAATATACCCAAATGTTATGCACAACTGAGTTGTTAGGTTATTGTTGTTTTCACCAGACACTAATTAAGATTTGCAGACTTTCTTGCTGGGTTCTGACACGTCCGGATCCACCTCACGTCAAGGCAGTGGACAGGTTAATGGCGGCCATATTGCCTGAAGAGCTGTTCGCACAACACAGCAATCGTGGGGCGGGAAGGAGTTGTGGGGGGTGTAAAGCATCGCAGGACATCAGCAGTGGAGCTCTCATCCTCCGTGCAGGCTGGGAGCAGGGGGCCAGCAGCTGGAAATGCTTGCTGTTGGCGTTGATTCCAGTGAACTGCACGTACACCTCGTCTGAGATGATGAAGTTTCACACGGCGAGAGAGACGGGAGCGTGGGGAGGGGGGGGGGGGTCAGCGGGGCATGGGATCACCACAGAGTTAACGACTTTCAGCTGGATCCGCTGCTTAAACGGCTCTGCCTTGCGAGGGACGCTTAAAAACTCATTTTCGTTTCCGCAGTGTGTCACAAACACTCCAGGGAATCTTCTTGTTTTCCCCGAGAAAAAAAAAAAAGTTAGATGAATATAACAAACAGAGACACACAATATGAAAAACTTGGAGTACAGTAAACAAATTTTTTTTTAATGGCCACCATGAATCCTCACAAGATTGACCGTAGTGAGTGCTGTGGTCACTGCCCAGCTGAGTGGAGAATTGCAATTATGAAGCAAAATGATAAAGATTCAGCACCATGAATCCTTGTTGCCATTTAAGCCCGACTAACTTCCCAAAATGAATACCACTAAGAATTATCAATATGAATACAAGATGTATTTGCAAACTGTCCAAACCAGTAATTTTATTACTTTATTCTTTTTCTAAGGCAACATTTTCCAGCATCAGTTATACACTTTAAACATTCATATATCCAAATACAGAATCCAGATGTAACCCAAACAATGTTCCATGTTCCATAGGATACCACATAAATCTCTGACCTAAGGACCTTCTAGGCCCTTTCCATGGTATCTGCTGCTATTGTGGAATGCAAGAAAAGACTCCTCCCTTCTTGGTAATTGAATGCTCACTTTTATTCTAGAATCTTTCTTTTCATGAAATATAGCAATGCTCACAGTGGAGTGAGACAGAGGAAGTGGAATCTCACGTCTCAGCACAGAAGAATATTCTGTCGCGAATTTATGATTACGGGCTCAGCCTACTTTGGAAGACAAAAGAACATCTTTCTGTGAATTTCCCCTCTATTACTCCATCCCAGTGTGTCCAATCGACTTCTCGTTACCATTTTACTTTAGAGGAATGCAGTATTTAAAAAAGTGTCCCCAAAGCTCACCCTGATCCCGTTTGTGCGCAAGACCAAACTGAAATAGAGCCATTTGATGTGTAACACCTCTGTGTTGTAGAGCACAGGAACAATTTAATTTGGAGTTAATTATGCATGTCTACTAACAGCTGTAATGATAACTCCATACTGACAAACGCATTTACTAAAACAGCGAATTTCCTGGCCGAGCGCCATTCCACAACAGATGTTCACAACTGTTGGAACCCAAGATCCCGGCTTACGAAGAACACAGCCAAAGCACTGCTCCAAGCATCAGACGTGTCCGGAAAACTCCCCCAATCTGGTGAAGACTGTCTACTCTACCTCAGCATTGCGTTTATTGACGATGTTAAACGCTCTGCACGGTATTTCTTTCTGCGTCAATCAAGGTACTGAT
>JABJVR010003942.1:37500-52445 GCA_025773905.1 Chitala chitala
TTTCAACGACAAGATCTACAAATCTGGAGGAAATTACATTCAATAATTTATCAGGCTTTCATTTCCCATCTGATGAAGTGATATTTATTGCTGTTTTTTTCTTGTGACTACTTCAGCAGACATCTTACATAGCTGTTGCACCTAAAGGCTGAAGTATATATACAGTGTATTCGGGAGAAGAAGACTGGCATTCAGAAGAGCTTTCTCTGAGGTGTGTCGAGGGAAGCTATTATTCAGCACACAGGGAGATTATGTTGATTGTCTTGCTCAGGGACACACCTGGTGGCTGGGGCAGGATTCAAATTGGGAGACTTCCACATCCCAGCCAGATGTTCTACCCACTGAGTCATCATATTAGAACAGTATGTATATATATGTGGAAATACAAATACATGCATATTATTGTATGCATCTATTTGTATATAACATAAGGAATGACAATTTGACCAACAAAGTTACTCAAAAAAAAAATTCAGAATTCAACCGCTATATTCCGAGTTATGAAAGAAAAAAATAAAACATTAAGTGGCTATATTAGTTTTATTAAAAACTATTTATAATAACCTATATACCAGGGTGTTAAAGTGAGTAAATTCAAGGGTTGTACAGAGCAGGAGTCATAATACAGCAAAAACAACCATTCAAAAAACTGTACAAAATTACAGAAAAATGTACAAAATCTACAGAGCCAATTGGATTTAACAGGAAGCACTGTTTCCACCAAAGTATGAAAAAGCTGTTGATTGAAAATTGAACTCTTAGGAATACTACATTTTTAGGGCAAATGAAAAATGAAGGTTTTGCCTCTGACTACAGACAACATTTCCTAAACAAGTTTTAAAAATATTTTTTAAAAGGCCTGGCCCACAAATGTCAAGGCAGAATTTAGACAGCAACATTTCACAAACAGTTAAAACACATTATACAACAATACAATCATTTTTTTACTTGGAAATGTTTCAGAGAGAACAATAATCACTGACAATTACAAAACATAACAGTACGTTATGAAGAACAGCATTATATTAATTCTGTGAAAACTGTCAATCTACATGTCTTCTGTCTGCTAACTGGCCCTTGTTTCTTTGAAAATATTCAGGATTTGCTTTTGTGTGTGAACAACTGGTTTGCTTACAAAGTAAAGTCTGTTGTGTGGTCATTATCTAGGCTGCATTGTACTTTTTTCTTGACACTTTCTTTTTTTTCATGGAAATTAAGGACAAGAACCCGGAAACATGACTTTGAAGTGCGACTGTTTTATGCATAAACCCTAAGATCCCTGTCCAAAAAGTAATCTCGCACAATATATATATATATATATATATATATAATGAACTTCCACCTTAGTTCACAGGTGCCATTAAACTGGTCGACAATTCATCTGTAGCCGCAGAAATATTGTGACAGATGTGGAAAAGAAATCTCATTTTGCAGGTGCTCCAAGCAGGCCAGACATCAGGTATGGTAATCATTACCAAAACAACCGAGATGAGGCTCAACAGCGAGTAGGAAACACCCGTCTGAAATGACTAAACCTCTCATAGACCTTTACACAGTGCACAGCAAAACAATAAAACTTAAACAAAAAGTAATATCCTCAACGCTTACATTGCCTTTTTAAATTTACGCAGTCAAACAACCTCCATAATGACATTTCTTTTTCATTCCGAACCAAAGATGAAGGCTGAGTTCTCTACACACACACACTGCAGGCATTGTAATTGCCTGGTGACATTATCTAAAACCTCACAAACTGCATTGTTTCCATGCTTAAAAAAAAATTGTTCTGTATTGGAAACTACAGGAAAATTACGGTAGATGAGGTACATTATGAGTGGCAATTAAATCTAAATCCGAAAGGGAAGTACAGTTCTCCGAATTCCTACACGATCAAATCTGACTCAAATTGTGCCTTTGATTGTATGTTACAAAAAAAGTGCTCAAAACTGTTTGTGTTTTCCCAAATACCTTGGACAAATTTGGGGTTTTTCCCAGAAGTTTAACGTCAAATTTCAAACATTTTTTTGCCTTCTGTAAAGATCTCGATAGTTTCGTCCTATTCATCTTCATCAACAACACTTTATGCCCACTGATTCAATTAATTCATATTAACCCTTAGCAAATTTATCTTTGATGTGTAACAGATTAATGATTATATCAATTAATAACAGATTACGTGTGAATCACACATTATGAACAAGCGTGAATATCCTATTTTAGACCACACTTAAACAAGAGCAGTGAAATAATGAATTAATGACTATCAGGTGAAACTAGAGACTAAGATGGTTTGGACACATGCAGAGGAGGGATACAGAGTATATAGGGAAAAGAATGCTGAGGATGGAGCTGCCAGACAGGAGGAGAAGAGGAAGGCCAAAGAGGAGGTCCATGAACGTAATGAGGCAGGACATGAGAGAGGTTGGGGTGACAGAGGAAGCTGCAGAGAACAGGTTGGCATGGAGAAGGATGATCAGCTGTGGCGACCCCTAAAGGGGGCAGCCAAAAGAGGAAGAAAAAGGTGAAACTGACAGGACTGAAATAGTATGACTAACCATACTTTTGCTACCTTTGGAGTGGCCAATCTTAAATCAAAGTCAAACGATCGCTCAAAGTCAAACGATCGCTCAAAGTCAAAAAAAAAAGACCATAACATTAGATTCATGCAGACAGAAAGTCAGAATATGTACTGCAATGTTTTATTAAGCATTTCAAACAACTCATCAAATTACGCAACATCTCTTTACGGAACATTCAGCTACGTTAACAGAAAACTAACTGAGTGATACCCACAATTCCAAGCATTAGAGACTATATCATAACAACTAAGGACCACTAAAATAACTGAAAAGAAGGTGTAATGCATTTATGACTGTATGACCCAATAAACACCTATCATTAACCGAATGGTGAACTAACCCTTCTGCTTAGCCTACATGTGTTTTCAAGCCTTGCTAATCTTCTATGTTTGTGGAATTCATGACTGACTAAGACAGCAGCACAAGAGCCGTTAGAGGTGACCGCTAGGGGAACCGGTGTATGAGTCACATACTCCCTATACACTGACAGCCAGCCGCCAAAATTCAGCGGGATGCCGTCACTATACCCAGGAGCCTCTGCTCTAATTGAGTTACGCTCAGACCGAATTTCGTGAGCATCAAGTACCGACTACTGACAGCTCTGTTCCGGCTCGTTCTTCAAGAAGTGTCAGATTCTAAACTTATCCTGGCAACTGCACCCCCCCCCCACACACACACACACACACTCGCCTTTATCACTCTTGGGAGACTACAGATTGTACTATATGGAGTAATTATTGTAACTAATAATAATTCTCCAGGAAAACGTCTAAAAATCTGAGCCAAGGTTTCTAAAAGAAGAACAAACTATTTAAGGGGTGAAGAGAAGGAAGATTAGAAAAGGACTTGAGAGAGGCAGGCACACAGATACCCCACGGTCTATTCGATAAAGCCCTGTTCGAGCTCTCGTAATCACAGGGGCCATAATGGCTCTCATTTTGTTAGCTGGTTCTCACAGTATACGTCTGCAGCTGTCCCTATTTTAACATAAAAAGATTAACATCTAAATATATTTGCCATCTGTGCAGTTGGTACAATGCACAGCCTTCAGCTCAAGTTAGGTTCAGATCCAGAAGCTTCTATACTAAAAGTCACCCGACGCTTAATATCAAAATGTATGTCTCTATCAATAGATGTGATATTGCACTTAAAAGCGAATTTAAAAAGTGGCAACAATAGATATATCTATGAAAGGCTTACAATACTATCTGTTCTTTCTGTCAAGTCTTAAGCCAAAGGCAATGTTTCGCATTTTTCTTACGGTCCAAAATGGTTGACACTCATATTAAGCTACACAGAATGGTTGGCCTTCACGGGTTCAAAACTATCTGCTAATAAAATCAAAGCAAGTCACCTCAATAAAGGTCTACTAACAATACAGTGACAGTACAGACTAAATAAATAAATGAACTAGACAGTTCAATTAAAAAGCTAAAAAAAAATCACTCCTACAAAAGACTGAAGGGTTAGCAAACCCTCAGGATATAACAGATGAAGACCCTCTTAACAGAGCTGAAGGTTCAGTGGAGGAAGTATTGGGCTAATTTCTTCTCATAGCTCAGACTCAAGAAAGAACGCTGCAATAGACTCTCCTTTCAGCTGCTGTGTATTCATCAGACCAAAGATCTCTGACGGTTACCAGGTAACCTCAAAATAGTGCTGGAGGAAATTCAACTCATAAACGGTTTTTATCAGCAATTGTGCTGCGCTGGTTTATCAAGCGCAGGCTGTCATACTGTGTTATTTGCATAAAATCGCAGGTCTTCCACTACCCCCGCGAACGTCCACCGTTGTTGTACGCAATGCCACTGCTCCACACATTAAAGCAGGTGTTGTAGTCACAAAACAGAACCCCCCCCCAACATCTGTAAGAAAAATCTGCCATTGTATTGAACTGTATAAACCTTTCCAGGTGACGAGACGCACATCCTGCCAAGCCACCTGTGACCCATCGCTGCATTTCTGACATGCGACAATAATGGCGCGGGTGCCAGAAAGTCTCAAATTTAACAGGAGCGTTTTTCGTGTCAGACGTTTACGAGACCCAGCGGGGGTGTCACTGAGAATCACAGAGCTCACGGGGAGAAGCACATCTTTGTCACCGTGCTACAGTCTCCATTTGTCAAAGGGCACCCAAATCGTCTCACCCCCTCCCTCTCCACACCCCCAAAACCACAAGAGCCCTGCTGCTCACGAATGTGTCACCATGGCAACTAATTGAAATAAATGTTTTTGTTTCCCTCTTCTCACCCTAGTCTTTCTCGGCAAAGGTGTTACTTAAGCGATAGTTTTTATTTTTTGTTTGTTTCAGTTTCTAACTACTCCTGTCTCAAACGAAATCAAGCCAATATCTACAAGAAGCAAACACAATACCAACATACCACCAAAAGCAATAAATAATAACCACTGTGAAGGGTGACGGCAGAATCTGTGATGTGTCTGTGCGCTGGGAGTTATGCAACCGACATGCTAGACAAAAGACTTTTTTCTTCCCCCTCTTCTTCATAAAACAAAAAGGCCACCCACTCTCATAAATATTTATGTTTTTGCAGATGATCAGAAATATTTACAGAGCAATAAGGCTGGAACAGATATGCAATTCATGCCCTGTACTCAGTGAAGTACGACAAGTATTTCTCAATGAGCAAATGTCAATGATATTTAAAATGAATCACGCTGAATTTACACACATTCCTGTCGCATTGGTCAATTGGTCCTTTATCGTTAAGTGCGTATCCAATAAGTTTTTTTTTTGTGATCCAGTGGCAGCAAATCAACCCTAGTAACCACGGTGACAAAATCAAGTTGAGGGTATGTTCATTTTACTATAAATCATGCAAGAAATGAACATTTTTCTGCTGAAAAGAACAAGCATAATTTAGTGCTGCCAGCATGAATTTTTTAAATGAAATTCCAGTTGTTTGCAGAGGGCCACCTGAGATATAATCCCATTAATATATGCAAAACTCAGTGACAAATTAAGAAAACCTGACAAAGTTGTTGAGAGTGCTTACTTTGAGACTGAAACACTGTATTTATCTGTATGGCTGAAGGTATGCTTGGTCCAACCATGTATGGCTTACCACTAGAAATCCAAATCAATCAAAAAAAGTGCTTCCAGCAAATCTGTAAATTGGACCTTTTGAAAAAGGTAAACATTCTCCCTTATCATTTGTCATCTGATATACTCACTTATGTGGTAATCTAGAAGTAATGTCCAGCTACTAAAAACTACAGAATATGAGTTTTACTCAAGACTTATTTTTGCAGGTAGTGATAAAGTAATAATAGCTATAAATAGGATGCACCTGGATGTCAGACTGTTTGTTGTCGAGATGTTTTCAGGTAATTAAATGTTTTGTATAAATAGCTTAACATTGGTATTCAAAATACGCATTTATAAGTAAACAAATACATTAATAGGCACTGTGATAATATGGCACTGTCTCTTCCACAAGCTCCAGGCTTCCTGTGACTGTAGACTGGACAAGCAGATTGTGGAAAAACCTTTACTCGTAAATTTATGCCAGTGAAAAAGAAGCAAAACACAATCTATTTCACTTATTTCATTTCTTTAATAAAGACTGAGTAGGTGCGATTATTCTCCTAGAAACGTTGAGAATCATACCAGCAGAGTCACTATTAAAGGACATGGCTGTCAGCAGGTCATTGCAAACTCTTCCAGCCCCTTATGACAAAAGTGCTATCAGGGGACATAATTGCTTTTGGCCTACATGCTGTTTAACAGACAGTTTAATTATAAGTGGCCATCAGCGGTGCACACACTACAGGTCCTCACCTTGTGAGTGTACACGCTGCACGCATGTCAGCCAGTAATTCAGCTAGTGTGATTCAATGTCCAAGGTTTTCTCTACCACCGGTGGAACTCGAATCCACAACCTACTGCCTCACATGTCAACCTTTGCCCATTGGTTTTCCATTCAGAGAATTATTAAAACAGAAAGTCAATGTGTGATCTTGTGCTTAATTAAATGTTATACTTCAAAAGCATTCACTAATCTTCTGGAGCCGCCGTTCTTTTGTGGAAATGACAAGTGGATTTCAGCACGTTCAGTTTCGTGGCATGGCACGTACCTCGGTATTTCTGCATGATCCCAGAATCTGAATATTATCTGGTTCAGTACATTAATTAAAGAAGAAAATTTTAAAAGAGTCCACTGTAAGTGTAGGGGTGCTAAATGTTAAGTGGAGCTTCAGCAACAAAAAAAGTACATTCTGAGCAAGGAATAAAAAAAAATGGCAGACAGTATCACTGCTGTAAATGAAAGTGTTATTGCTGTATTGCAACTTGGGATGATAAAACCGCTTTGATCTAGAAGCCCAAGCGTTAAAGTGATTACAGGATTTACTCTGAAATTAATGGCACCTTGTAGCAAGCAAGACCGAGTGGTGGCAGGGGGGTTGTGAAAAACAACGGGCACGGGGGGGTTGGGGATCATACAGGTAAGAAGATGACAGCCTATGTGACGATAGAACCCCTCTGCCAAAGGCAGCTTCTGGAAACGGTCATGTGAGGGGAATTCCACCCAAAATTGCATTAGGCCTGCACAGTAATCACCGGACAGTACTCTGTGTCCAAAGGAAATTGCATTATATGCGCTCTCAGCAGGAGAACGGATCATTGTTCTAGGAAATATTCTACAATCTGACATGTGAAAACACTGGGCAACGTTTGTAAACTGTCAGCATTTTCTCACATGCTGGTGTCAGTGTCTGCCACTTGTATCCATAAAAGTCTGCTGAATTTATTAACACTGTCCTGCCTGCACCTGCCTATCCTATTGCCAACAGAGTCCTGACCTTAACCCCCTTGGAAGTGTTCAGGATGTGCAGGAGACAACTTCAGAGAGTGGTTTGGCTCTCGTCATCACTACAAGGTCTTGGTGAAAAATTAATGCCATTGTTTTGATGATTTTATACAAAGTCTCAGCATTTATTTTCAACACCATCTGCATTATTTTTTCTCATTTGTGGCCAATTTGTGTTTCCTTATGCTCCTTGAACCCCTGTTTCACAATTTTAGCCTGATGAATCTTGACGTTCTCGGCCTGGAATATGCCCGTATGGTCAGGGAAGAAAAAATCCACTGATGGGAGAACCTGGCCAGTCAGTAGTTTCAGATACTCAGCTGACTTAATTTTATTGCCACACAACATTGGTGATCTTAGACCAGCCCAGCTGAAGCAATACCATCTAATAACACCGCCTTTTTGGCCAGGCAGCGTACATAGAAATGAACAAAAATACCTGCATGTTTCAGCACATCATTTTCACATGAACCTCAAGTTCCATGAAGTGACACGTTCTCACTCACGGTCACCTCTCCTGGAGCATTCATATAAGACGTGTTCCATCTGTAAAATTACACTCAGTTCAGATGCACCAAAAAACACTTCCCTGCACTGAGGTAACCGCTAAAGTTTACACACATTCAGTACGCCAAGGCCAGTATCACACCAAAAGAATTAAATTCCACATTATGCATTCACAGTTATTTCTTTAAATATTTAATGCCCATACTTCAAAATAAAACCTGTAGACGTCTTGAAGCATACACAATGTTATTTTTAATCTCCGTTTTATCATTTTGACTTTTTTTTTTTTTTTACCAATACTAAAGCCGTCTCACATGAATACTTTTCAAATTTGTCATGTCAGTAAACGCTGGGGGGGTTGGGGGACGTTGTCAAACTGTGACACTACAATATGAAGCCGTAACAATGCCAGATGTGCAATGGCATCTCTTAATCCAGTGCTCAGCAGTCCTGTTCTAGTCCTGTTCTAGTCCTGTTCTAGTGTATTAGCAAAACTGCATGTAAAATACCTGCATGTTCTGCTCCTGAGACATCACCACGTTTTCGTCCATTTCAGCTCAGCGACATTTAAAGTCTTACATTTTACGTAGGGCGTTATTTGCTTTCGCTTGCAAGACCGTAATTGTCGGATTAAGTTCAACCTTTGAAAACACTCATTAAATGCACAAAACGTGATACACTTGTGTTTGGCGTGGATCATTTAAAACATACTAAACAAATCAACATGTTTAGCGTGGCTCTTTTAGATCCTTTTAATCTCATATTTCTACCTTGCTGCGAAGAGCTCTCTTGTATCAACGCAAAATACTGTAATTAGCCAAGGAGGCAATTAAACCTAGTAATCATGACCGTACTGAAATAATGAGAGGTAAAGCAGGAGTCGTAATAATGTACAGGTCAAAGCCTTTAGCTAGGAGCTGTTTCAGTGGTGTCAGCCTCCCATGTTGCTCGTATTTTTGTGTTGCGATTATATTATCTGACGGTCTCCTGTGAAGTACAGCCCAGCCACCCAGTGTGATCTTTAAACCGGCAAGACAAAACGCGACACGTGGACGGAGTACCGCCCACCGCACGCCGCATGCCTTTCCACCAAGGCGGACAAACACGAATACACGTTTGCGTTCCTGCAGAATTGCTGTACTCCAAATATTTCCTCAGGCAGACATAATAACGGAAACTGCTGAATGAATGTCGTGACGCGCATTTGAAGTAATGAAAGCACAGATGTCTTTTTATCGAGGTCGTTACTGTTGCACCCATACGAAGGAAGGTTAATTTACTGTATATTAACTGGCCAATTTATATAACGTGACAGGTCCCACTGAGACTCCCCTGGGACACAACAGAAGAGATGACTCCGTGTACATTTATTTACTATATACCCCTTCAACTCCAACACTTCTGCTGTATTATGTGGCCAGGTGGCTCAATGGGTAGAGGCTGCATCAGGCTGGGATGCAGAAGTCTCCTGGTTTGAATCCCAGCCCAGCCACCTGTGGTGTCCTTAAGTAAGACACTCTGCACTAGCTCATTGTAATAGATACAAAATGTTGTAAGTCGCTTTGGATAAAAGCATCTGCTAAATGACTAATCTAGTCACTAATTTAATTTTTTGCAGCGCAATCAACTGTGGAGTCATTTTCATAAACAGAGTTTCTACATAAAATAATTTTTTACACGCAGGACAATAAAGAGGTAGCTTGAAGTCCGCAGATTAAACAGGCAGCACCAACAGTTCTGAGGTATGTGCTACGCTAACTCAGGTTTGTCTTAAGTGAAGCTGTCAAGACCCAAAGAGAAAACACTGATTAGAAAGACCACAAGAGAACAGGTAGCTAACCCTAGAAGGAAAAGGAATGAATAAGGGCTCTCTCAGATCAATAATCCACCTGACATTTGATTTATTTTAATAATTTTTGTGGAATTGGCATCAACAGTTTTCCATTTCTTCTCCTTGAGGAGAGCTAAACAGTATCTGGATAGGTGGGTCTAGGGTTGGGGCCACAGGGGCACAAGCCCCAGCTGAAATCTGATTGGCCCCTTTAGTGCCCACCTCCTGTCAATCACTAGTTGCTAAAGAAAAGAACTACATATCAATGTTAACTCTGCACCTGGCCCCTCTATTTTAAAAATGGTACCACTGTAATTTTGACCCCCCCCCCCCCCCACACACACACACACACCCCATTTTTAAAAATCATAAAACTGCCCCTGGGCAAGCGATTCGGCAGTGTTTCAGGTGGAAATGCTCACAGCAAGGCTCTTGGGTACCTGCAGCACTACGGTTTGGCCCTGCAAAGCACTTCCCAGGTGCTGGCACACGCGTGTCCGTGCGCAGCGTGGCTGAATACTGAGTGTGTGTGACAGTGGGCCGTGTCAAAGCTTAATGAGGGCCGGAGCCGCTTTGTATAACAAAGGCTAACAGATGGCCGTTTGATTTCAGAGCCTCCGCCGATGCACAAGGTGCTACACAAGGGGATAAAAGTAAGGGGGTGGGGGGTTAACGCTGTCCTCCGCCACAGACGTGCGTATGCAGAAGAGCTGCGCCGTTTAGCCTGCAGTCATGCAGCACAGAGGCAGCCAGCCGGGACGACCCTGAGGCGCAGGAAACGAAAATGCGGGCTGTGAGTTCGGTCTCAATTAAGAGGCTCCCGACCCATCGTTGCTCGGTCGCTTCCAGGTCGTTAAATCATTAATCTGTTGTAAAAAAGGACTGTTTGGTTAGGGCGTCGCCTCACTTAGTGCTGGAGCTGATAGTCACATGATACTTTAACGGTATCCCCAAAGCTGGTCCTCACTGAGGTCTTCAGGGGTCAGTGTGGAACGTTCCAGGGCTGTTTACTCTGCATATATTTGTGTGTGTGTGTGTGTGTGTGTGTGTGTGTGTGTGTGTGTGTGTGTGAGTTTCACAGCATTAAGCAGCATTGCTAAATCTTCTCTAATCCCACTGATTCTACTACAAAACAAACACCCCCTTTAACAGGGCCTTACTGCCCCTGCTACCAGGATCAAAAGTAGAGAAAAACTAGACGCTCCGCTGTCTGTCGCTCCGTTTGCTTAACACGAAAGTACAACGCAGACAACGCAACAGAAAATGTGTTGTAGTATTGCCATGTCAGGGTATGACAATATACCACAAGTCAAAACTGCCTGTGACAGTTGTGCCTTTGCCATAACAGATATAATATAAATGTCCTAACTACATTTTATGGACGCAGATTTAAACAGGCACACGTAAAAATCTCAAGTCGGTTAAAAACTGAAATGACCATGTAACTGAGCAATTCTGGGGGAGAACTGCAATTAGCGAAAGAACAACTGTAAAACAAAACATGGGAAAGAGGGAGCGTATTTAACCATCTCAGGGAAGGGAATTACAACAAGCCATGTAGATAATCAAAGTGCTGGTGTTTCTTTAGTCTGATATCACAGGAACAGCACATTCATCTTCATTCCTTGCTGCTCTTTAAGGATAGATTGCTCTGTGCCTCAGGACACAGCATTTCCCAGGTACGGGCAGCAAGCAGACGAAACAGGTAATCTGCCAATACATCACTGTTCCCTCCAGTGAGGAACTGCCTTTGGTGCCACACAATCCACCTGTCCAGGTTTACATTTACATTTATTCATTTAGCAGACACTTTTATCCAAAGTGACTTACAACATTTCACACATATTACAGTGAGCTAGCGCTGGGTGTCTTGCTCAAGGACACGCTTGGTGGCTGGGCTGGAATTAGAACCAGGAAGCTTCTGTATCCCAACCTGATGTTTTATCCACAGAATCACCAGGCTGCCACAGTAATAAGGGTCCCCAGATAGCAGAGAGCCACAGAGGAACAAGCAGTCCACCTTGGTCCCTGTGAGTGGACAACATTCATGCGTTTCCCGGCCGCGTAAGACTGCTGCAAGCCTTGCAGCGGTAATAGGAGCCGCCCGTGTTACCTGAGACACCTGTCCTTGCCGCAGCTCTGAGCAGGTTTAACTCGCCTGCTGACTCCATTCATAACCTGCGTACGGTCAGTCGACCTCTGCAGACCTCTGACTGTGTTCAGAAATAAACAATCGGTCACGCCTGTCTCGCTTCATTGCCCACCTCCTGCTCGAGAAAGTGCAGGCGAGCTGCCCTTTCTAGCCAAGCGGCTTCTTCAGCCGGACCGACGACAGCCACGTTCGAAACAGCTGTTTGTTTGGGTGCCGCATTTAGTGGGCGTGCTGGTAACTTCAGGGGCCACCAAGTGCAACTGTGAGCAAACTGGCCACGCAGAACTGTGAAAATGTTTAGCTATGAGCATCGGGAGTCTGTCCGTAAAACTGAAACACACAGCTCAGAGGGTTTAAACCTGTGTGCTGCAACGCATAAAAACTGCAAACTGAGTAAACAGTAATACTGGACTAGAATTTGGTTGTGCCAGGGAAATCTGCCCTTTACCACTGATGTTACTGATGTTAAAGAAAAATGTCATAACTTCTCACTTAAATGGACGTGTATAAACCACAGTTTCTGCATTCAGCGAATTCAGGGGTTGCGGATAACATTCAAGGCCACGGTTTTCTATTAATTTGCAAAGTGTTAAAATTTCTTAGTTTGTAGCCTCTCACATTCTAGTAAGTTCTAGAAACAACTCAAGAGCAGCACGTGAACTGAACCGCACCCCATCTGTGCGTTCTCCACTGCTGCCATATCTTGTAGGCTGCATTTACCCACACAACCCTTCCAAAACAACTGCGTCAAGAACGAGGGTGAAAAGACAAGCGTGCCGTCTGATGCAGCTCAGCACAAAACCAGCCGCGTCTCTTCCTGTGTTCAGCCAGGGCAGCACCGAGTGCTCCAACTAAAAAAAAAAAAAACCAGAAGTCTCCCCATGTACCGAGGGAAGGAACCTGATTCTGCACGTCACCCTATTACTTGACACAAGACCAAGCTCTTAACCTGTAACACAGCATTAATGAAACAAGGTCCCTTCCTGGGTCTGTGTTGCACAGAGAACCAGTGCTGGAGCACGGCAGTGGAGGCACCCTCCCTTTCTCCCTCTCTCTCTCGCGAGGCTCCGTATAATAAGACTGGACACGTATCTATGGCAACGGGCTGCTGAGAAGAGCATGCAGTTTGAGCAGGAGGACAGGCAAATGCATCCTCTCTCCTCCCCACCGTTCTTCAAACCTTAAATTTCTCAGTTTAAACGCAGTTTTTTTTCCTCTTCATCCACATCTCATGAGGCCCAGAGAACTGAGGAGGCTTCAGAAAAGCCGCGTCTTGCTTTCATGGTCCAGGGGCTCAAATCACTCCCGCGCCGAGGGAGGGGTGTCTGCTAAACATCAGAACTTCCTTCCCAAACATTCGCAGAGGCATCACAGCTGGAGAGTCCCCGGGAGCAATGGCATCTGGATGCCGGGTTCCGCCCGGGCTTGTCCCGCACGTCATAAACCGAGCTGCAAATATTGTTTTCAAAACTACCTCCATCTTTACATCAGCCCAAGAGCGTCTTTTGCTCAAGTAAAACATCTCCGTAATTAACAGTCGTAGCAGGGGGAATGTTAACTCGGTATCACGCAGCAGGTTTCGTGCAGTCAGGCATTTCCGTGCTGAAGATGTGATTGGCCAGGATGCGCTGAGTAGTGCTTTGAGGACAGTGCCTTTCTTGGCTGTGCCCTTTGCTTGGAAAGAAGCACAAAAATAACAGGCACAAACAAATAATTGTTTAACGTAGAAAAGGGGGTCAAAGAGACCGAAGCCACTATGATGTGCTAAGTCAACAGCGCGCGTGGCTTCCGGATCACACGCTTGTCCTCTGTCTCAACGCTCCATGATGTCTCTCTAAGCATCTGCGTGTTTGCGTTTGTGCTTTGTTTCAGGACCGTTGTACGGACGCATCTCGGTAACTCTCTCCAGGAGCTAAAACATTCTGCAATTAAATGCTGGTGCACGAGAAGTACACCTACACACCGGGGCCCAGTGTAAACAAAACCAAAAAAAAACACACTGTAGTTTAACCAGAGGGGAAACTAGTTCAACACATAACAAGTACTGTGTTTTCCATAGAAACCGTTTCCGTTCCAGCCAGTGCTTTTGAAGGAGAGAAGCTGTTAGGCATTACAAAGGCAGCACAGTTACCTCCTCGGCCTCCTTATTGTGCAGTGAGATGAACAGTGAGATGAACTTGCAGGACCCCAGACTGCTGGCTATGATGATGCCCATTGTAGAACAATGCCAGCCCAGTGCAGGGGTGAAGTGCAAGCAAGTAAACCCATCCTGAGTGCAGCCTTTCGGGATTCACGGTTGGATATGGCAGCCTGCTCGGTCAATCAAGGCACCTGTGGCTTTAAGGAGGCCGGCTCTTCGCGGCTGTCCACCACGCGACCCCACGCAGACCCCCTAGGTGCGGTGCCCGTTCGGTCACTCTGTCCCCTGTGTGTGACGCCCACTCTGACGTTGCTGCCCAGCCAAATGAGTGACGGGAATGGGCTCGTTCTGAAACTACACGGCCTTCAGATCACCCGCTTGGACAAAACAGCTTAGCTTCTTATAGTCTCACAGTTTGCTGTGCAAATACGCATTAATGCACCCAAATGCCCTTCCGGGATGGCCAGAACACCTCTTGTTACCATTAATTTAGAGCAGTTTACATTTTAAATGACTTAAATTAAAGCATTGATTATAACAGAAAAAAGTACCCCATGAGTTACATAGTGAGAGTAAATTAACTTTGATTAAATTGCCGTACAACGCAAATGTAACTAACGGATTTATTTTAACATTTTGGAAATCTCGTTTTTAGTTCTTACTGATTCATTTGGCCTCTTGCCAAAATAATGATCTCATTAAAAGCCCAAATTTCTCTTAAGTGCATAAGGGAAATATGCAGAGACATAGGAGGGGATGGACAAGGGGCAGGAGAGAGAGAGTGTGTGTGTGTGTGTGTGTGTGTGTGTGTGTGTGTGTGTGTGTGTGTGTGTGTGTGTGTGAGTGTGAGTGATTATTGAAAAATAGTCAAAAATCACTCTTTTTTTTGAAATATGAAAAAATTTTA
>JABJVR010003943.1:0-15314 GCA_025773905.1 Chitala chitala
TGCTTTCTGCCAGCATGTGCAGGAGGTCTGCCATAAGCCTGTGTGTGTGTGTGTGTGTGTGTGTGTGTGTGTGTGTGCGTGTGTATACATGTGTATATAAGCATGCATGTGTGTGTCAGCCCACACTTGAGAAAACAGGTCCGTCCTTCCTTCTTCAGGTGATTGAGACGCGTCAGAAAGAAGTTCCCTTCCTCCTGCCCGAAGACGTGTTTGTAGAGAATCCCAGGTGAGCACAGGTCACAGGTCACAGGTCATGCCACTGTCTGCATGGATGCACATACAGAGAGGCTCCACGACTGTGCTGGGTAACTGTCCCATTTAGGGTCGTAACTGTCCCGTTAGGGTCGGTAACTGTCCCGTTAGTGCTTGATAACTGTCCCGTTAAGGCTCGATAACTGTGTAAGTTTGATAACTTTGTAACTGTCCTGTTACAGCTCATTGAACAGTCCACATTGTTCCTCATTTACAAACACACACTTTTACAACTTCTGTACCTAATTTAACTTGCTTTTAGAACATGTTGGTTTCACATATAAGAATTTGCAGTTTTCATCTGATTTATACATTATAGAAGGCATTTAGGAGAGTTGGTATTTTTGCTGAATATTTGATGATCCCAAAAAAGTGTGTGTGTGTGTGTGTGTGTGTGTGTGTGTGTGTGTGTGTGTGTGTAAATACATACATACATACATACATACATACATACATACATACATGTATATTTATGTATATACTCTAGAGCAGTGGAGATGTGTTCTCTGGAGTGACAAATCACGCTTCCCTGTCTGGCAATCCGATGGATGTGTCTGGGTTTGGTGGTTGCTAGGAGAACGGTACTTGCCTGACTGCGTTGTGCCAAGTGTAAAGTTTGGTGGAGGGGGGATTATGGTGCAGGGTTGTTTTTCAGGTGTTGGGCTAGGCCCCTTAGTTCCAGTGAAGGGAACTCTTAAGGCGTCAGCATACCAACACATTTTAGACAATTTCATGCTCCCAACTTTGTGGGAACAGTTTGGGGAAGCCCCTTCCTGTTCCAACATGACTGCACATCAGTGCACAAAGCAAGGTCCATAAAGACATGGATGAGCAAGTTTGGGGTGGAGGAACTTGACTGGCCTGCACCAGTCCTGACCTCAACCCAACAGAACACCTTTGGGATGAATTAGAGTGGAGACTGCAAGCCAGGCCTTCTCGTCCAACATCAGTGCCTGACCTCACAAATGCGCTTCTGGAAGAATGGTCAAACATTCCCATAGACACACTCCTAAACCTTGTGGACAGCCTTCCCAGAAGAGGTGAAGCTGTTATAGCTGCAAAGGGTGGGCCAACTTTATATTGAAGCCTATGGGCTAAGACTAGGATGCCATTAAAGTTCATGTGCATATAAAGGCAGGAGTCACAATACTTTTGGCAATATAATGTAGGGCTTTGGGGTTTGATGCTTCACTTCCCCACTCTACCCTGGATTTGGTTACCATGGCAGCAGTCATCATCTACTGTATTCTTCTCCTCAGGATCCCCAGGAGCCTGGAGAAGCAGGAAGGTGGGGTACTTTTCCTCCAGAGTAAGATCACCGAGGTGCTGGGGGGCAGTGGCTACAACACGGACCGGCTGGCCACGCCCTACATCCCACAGCTGACAGGTACTCACCCTCACACCGGTGCACTGCCTGCTCACACAGACTGAGCACCTCTCCACAACTTCACATGTCCTGGTCCATGTCTTTTCTTTTACTGTGCCCAGATGAAGACCGTCTGTCAAAGAGGAAGAGCACTGGAGAGACCATTTCGCTGCAGGTGGAGGTGGAGTCCAGGAACAGCCCTGAGAAGGAGGAGGTGAGCATGTGACGCATCTCACAAGCTCGTCCTACAGCGAGCCCTTATTTGTCGATTTCAAAACATTAACATTTGTCCTGTGTCTGCAGCGGACACCCGCAGAACAAATAACGTTTGATAAACACAAAAATGCTATTTGTTCTTTTTATGTCAAGTTGGTGTTCAGTTTTTTTTTTTTTTTTTTTTTTTTTTTTTTAATTGTAGCTTTGTTTGTGTCAGTCAGTGGTGGGGAACCCTTTTTTTTTTGTGGAGTATGGTTAAAACTCGCTTTACACATGGAGCAGCAGGTCAGTGTCCTGATCTAATAATGGCTTTGTTGAAGGGAATTAGGGGTGAAGTAAAATAACCTAAGGACCACACCAACATTTCTCACCTCTAACCTAAAGATCCTTGATTTACTGGAATTTCATGTACTTTAACATACTTTCTTAACATTATTATTTTTTTCTATTAAAGGACTTATCTTGCAGTACAAATCATTATTAATTTCAAAATTTTAAAATATGTCTCACAGATGTAATTATGTAATTGAAAGACTGAATTACAAATCATACAAACCACATGGTATGAATGTGGTTACTGTTACAAACTTGCCCTCTTACATTGATTGGCTCTGTGGCGTTTATTTTTCAGTGGACAGCGTTGGCATGGAGGAGCAGGAAAGGGAGCGGAGACGGCAGGTGGTGGAGAAATTCCAGAAGGCCCCCTTTGAAGAAATAGCTGCCCACTGTGGTGCCCGAGTGAGTTGTCTGAGGCACTGGTGAAAGGCAGATGTACAACAAGCCTAACGCCGTGATGTGATCTTTTCTTTGCGTCCAAGGCTGATGCAAAGATTTCTCTCTTGTTCTTTGCTCTAGGCAACTCTACTGCAGAGCAAACTCAATCAGATCTTTGAGATAACCATCAGGTAGGTAGCTTTTAGACTCAAGTAAAATATTTCCAGAGGTTTATGTTCATCCAGGTGTAGCTCTTATTGAAGGGATATATTGTCTATACTGAGCATGTTGTAGATCTGGATGATAGGATTAGTTTTCTCCTGCTTCCCCTCCCCCCATATCTAGGCCTCCTCCCAGTCCTTCTGGAACCATCAACGCAGGCTACGGACAGGCACAGAACCGGTCTGTGCCTGTTTATGAGATGAAGTTCCCCGACCTCTGCGTGTACTAGTAGGGAACCTGGTTGGATGGAGTCCCAGGCACACGAAGCTCTTGTCCGCATCCTGGTCCCCGTCTGTCTTGCTCTATGGACAATGGTTGGTTTTCCTCAGCACTGTGAAAAGTCTGGAGCCTGGGTTCCGGTGGCACTGTCCTCCACCCTGGAGCCTGGGTTCTGGTGGCATTACCCTCCACCCTGGAGCCCGAGATCCAGTAGCACCACCGTCCACCCTGGAGCCTGGGTTCTAGCGGCACCACCCTTGATACTCTTCCACCAGTAACAACTCAGTATCCCTTACAGAAGAAATATCAAGAAAACAAAATAAGAAATAAGAGTGATCACTTTGGCCTTTGTATAGAGGAAAGCACAATGACCTCTACAGGGATTTACACGCTTGCAGTGGGGGACTAGGCTGTGTTTGGGGCAGATTTCTGAGCTGTGGGCTGGTCCTCTCTGTCTTCATCTTATCCTCCAGTGCTCTCATCACTGCTGTGATACGTCTTTGGACAGAGGACATTGCAGTTGACATTATATTGTAGGAGCAGGACTTTCACATGTCTGCTTTCTTTGTAGGTTAGATTCATGATAGATTTCTTTTTGTCCAAATGCTGATGTCTTCTATCAACACTAGTTAAAGACTTAACAGCCAAAAAACTGAATTCACTATATTTTTAACTTTAATTTTTATTTTTAATTATTTTAGATTTCCTTTTAATTCTTCCATGCATTAGTACAGCAATGTTACATTGAACGTGATGTTAATTCCTCACACAGCAGCAAATGTCTGAGACAGAAACAATGTGAGACAGTTGAAACCTGCACTGGGAGGTACAAAGTGAAGTGGTAAATGTCTGCCCTCAGTGCACATGAAAGGGCCATGTGAAGTGGGCTCTGGTACAGGCAGGGAAGGCATCACTGTGCACGGACAGGAGAGAGCAGTCAGGAGAGACCACTCACATAGTCCGACAGTGCTCATCTATGCTGTCTGCATCTGCTTTCTTTCATCTACATTTTTCTTCTCTACAGAAACGGCAGCTAACATTCATTGTTTTTATTCCCTCCACTTAGGTTTGCTGTTTTTGTATTGGTTGCTGGTTCAGAGGAGGGATTATTCCATTGAAATATCGTTTTCCCATCCTTTAATTGAGGCTTGGGAAGAGGTGTGGTTTTCTGGATAAATTGTCTCTAAGAATGAGCCTTTTAGACATGATGACACGCAGGTTGATATGAGCTTTATCATTTTCATAGTAGGATTCCTTCACATTGTACATAACCATAGTTACTTGTATAAATGTATGCACGTTTTCTTGTTTGTAAGCAAACTATTTAGTTGCACTGACTTAATGGAAGAATGTGCTTATTAAATGTCATTCTAAAATGTAGGCAGTGGACTTTAACCAGCAATATTGTAAGACGATGCAATTACTTGCTTACGTTTTTGCATACGTTTGAAAGGACTCAGTTATGAAGGGAATTGAAGGGAACTATAGTTTTGCCTTGAACATGGCGTCATAAAATTTTCATAGTAATGCACAGCTTTTTTACCAAAAATTTTTATTTAGTGTAACACAGTGTAACACTTGCCCTAAAATAAACCTGCACATTATACAGGAGTGTCTAGATTTTTAAATATATATTTTAAAAATCTGAGGTTATATTTAAGATTTTGTGGTATCTACATTTGTCTTGGCTGTTGTTTGCAGTGTGGAGTGCTAAGTGGTGACTGGGTTACAGTTGTTACTATAGAGTCCATGTCAGCATTTGTTTATTCGTTGCTTACAGTTATTTAATGTTGTGATGGTTCAGGTGTAGCCTCTGGACTGCAGGACACGCCCCCTTCCAATAAATTACCCTATTAGGAGCCTATGGCTGCAAGGCGCACATACTTCTACGAAACCTGAAGTTTACCATCTTGTCTCACCCTTGAAGTTGAAGGAAAGCACTTTGAAAATGATCCCCGACAAGTGATCGTTTGCTTCGTGTCTTTAATCTGTGTGTTTAACACCCTCAGTCACAGATGCCATGACCACAGTTCATTAAAATGCAGTTAGTTTATTTTGGGTTTTTTTTTTTTCTTTCTAGTTGTGTGTTGATGGAAACTTGCCAAGAGTGAAGTCTGTTCCTTGAAAGTGTTTGTGTGCCTGTACGTGTGTGTGTGAACGTGCCCCTGGTTTGTTGTACTGTGCTTGTTGCACCGGCTCACTGACTTGTGCTGTTGAGGTGCTGTTAGACAGTGTTGACAGGTTATTGTAAGTCTCGTTTAGTAATGGAATATCGTGTGTCAAAACTTTGCAAACGTGTGTAGTGTTGTTATACCTTTTCCGTTTCTTTTGATCGTTGTAGAGTCTTTGTCCCTCTGCTCTGATTTGTAAACATCTCACTCCTGTCATTGGTAATTGAAGGCGCATTTGTATTATTTTCTTTTAAAAATGAATGTTTTCAAGCACAGTTGTGGATTATGCACTACTGGGATTTTTCATTTCAAGGAAGCTTTTAACATTCATGAGAGCGCCTTCCGTGGGTCATCTTGTGTGTTGATCAAAAGAATCCCACGTGTATAAATATTTTGGTACATTTACTATTTTGATGAATAAAATGCATTGTGCCAAACGGACGACCTAAATTAAGAGGGTGGGAATGTACTTCCGGGTGTATTTGATCCCCTGTGTACTGATATACCATCAGGTGTGTACACAAAGAACTCTATTCAAGATGATGTTACAATGTGTGTAAAGACAGCGAGACACTTGACCTTTTCATGCAGCAACCTCAGAACCTACCGTCGGATTGTAAGCTTTCATTTCCATCTGTTTTTGCTACTAAAAATCTGAAAAAATTTACCACGGCATACAGTCAGCACTGGATATTTAGCCTAGTGTGTGTGTGTGTGTGTGTGTGTGTGTGTGTGTGCGCGTGCGTGTGCGTTGTAGGTAGTGATAAAAAAAAACGTATATTACAGAGCGATGCAGTTTTCACTGTTGTCAAGTGTTTCATGTGTGTCCTTTTATCCTATTGCTAACCTTGTGCTGCATTATTCATCCATTACTGTTATAATGTCTTCATGTGACTGAATGAATTTTACTTGTTCCTCCTGCAATTTTTAACAGTATCTGTCACATCACACTCTCTGTTCCATTTTCTACATTAAATATCGTGTCCAAATATGGTTTACGTTGTGGAGTTCTTAGTTTTAACACCTGGGTACTTTATCCGTGTTGTATTTTATTCAGCAGTTCAGTGCTGTTTTTACTCACAACAGGTAAATACACAAGTCAGTCCAGTTAAGCGTTAGGAAATATCGCTTCATCTCCTGTGTTAATCCTGCTTCAGCTGCAATGTTCATGCGCTTGTGTTAATCGTGGGCTAAGTGCACCTCTGGGACATGCTCCTTATGTGTTTGTGGAGATAATCACATTGGTGCTTGTTTATAAGTGCAGGCTGGCTTTTCAGGAACATAAAGGCTGCAGTGTCCATCTGAGTTTTTCAGCTTTGCCAAAATCATCAGTCAGTTCTGGAGGTATGTGCATCTTTGCAGTGCTTGACAAAAAAAATATGAATTTTTTTTTTTGGGTGTTTCATTTAATGTATTAATGCAGTTATTAAAAAAAAAATACAGAACCACTGTGGCACATGCCTCATTTTAATTGTAATCATGCATTAATGGGACATTGCTGTTAACGTTATAATGCATGCCCTGTCAATGAGTTTGTGTAATGACCAGTGTTGGTAGACTTATGTTCCTGTGACTGGTACACTGCAGAGTTCCTGTGCTGACCTTTAACATGACCCTTAGGTGACCCTTTGGGCTCACACACAACAAGCCTTAATTGTAGTTAACAGTGGCCAACTGGAAGAAATAAGTTCATAGATCTTCTTCTCAAAGGGCATTTAAAGACCTTACATTAGCTTGTGTTGAAGATACTACACAGTTTCCCTCTTTCACCTGTTGTTCACATTTTCCGTGTTCTTGCTGTCCACATGGGGGCGCTACAGCATGGCCTCAGAAACCTGCAAACCTACCATGTTTATCTAATTGAAGACAAACGTGCACTATGCATAACCTGACTAAGTATGTTTCACTGGGTCTGAGTGCTTGCAACTGCTGAATTATTTATTATTTGACTTGTTTGAAGCCCTAACTTAAGTTCAGGTATTGATTTTCTGGGCCATCCTCTGGGAGATTGTCATCCTTCAAGCAGCACTAAGCATTTCCAGAAATCAGAAAAGCCTCAAGGAAGACCAAAGAGATGGATCAGAATGGTTTCTATTTGCAGACCTTGCAGTGAATCCCTGCTCAGGGTTGTGTTATGTACATCTGCTTTTCTTTCAAGTGTATTCAACTGAACAGGCAAGCTTTTTGAACAGCTGTGCCCAGTTTTACCATCTTTGTTGTGATGAGTGCGGTTTGGCATGAAACTGTGTGTGCGTTTATGTGTGTGTTTGTGTGTGTGTGTGTGTTTGTGTGCGTGTGTGTGTTTGTGTGTGTGTATGACAAAACTACCCTACAGCATGCACATGTACGTCCCTCAACCCACTAACAAAAATATTTTTGGGGGAAAGAATTTGCTAAGTGTGTGTCACTAATTCTAGTAGGTTCTGGGGTTACTCCAGTTGTGCCAGGAAAACACTGCTGTTCTGAAGCACATCCATTTTGGTTTATAAACGTTAAGGTAGTGCAACTCAGGCCTCTCTTATGTTATGGTTCACACTGTTGTTCTGAGGTGCTGCAGGGTTAACTGCTGATGATGTGGCCTGGTACTCTCTGCTCTCACATGAACAGATATTGTATCCAGGCCTGCTCAAAACACGTGGTCTTTTGTCCTGCACTGGAGTCTGGCCTCTTTTCATGGGACAGCTGGGCTGCAGGTGTTGATTCAGCACCAGCACACACCTGTGACACGTTACTGTGAAGAATGAATCATTTGTGTAGATGGGGTGCATGTTTTTGTCAGGCTTAAAGCTAAAGGGTGCCGTCTGCTTCCAAAACATTGGGCCAATTTAATTGTCTTGCTTGCAGTAAAATTTAACAATATCAGCTGATTTCATGATTGCCATATTTCTTACAAAGAATGGCTTATGCTCTCACAATTCTAGCCTCTTGTTCCAAAAAGAAAAGCCTACTTGTAGAAAGCCTAGAAAAGGGGATTTAACAATGAAGAATATTAGGAACAGTTGGAAACAGTGATTTCAATTCAGTGAAAGATTTTGTACTGTATGATGTAGAAAAGATGCTGTTCAGCACAGACCTAAAGTTGTTATCCTGTAATGCATAGTATCCCAAACTGTACTGGTACTGAGCCATTGGCTGACACTTTCTGGGCCAAAAACAGGCTGGGATAGACCTTAAGTAGTGGTTGTGTAAACTGCTAAATGCATCAAATCATAAAAATTCCATTTTAAATGGCATACCACATAAAAACTAATTTCCAAAATGTTCAAAAACATTTTCCTAAAAAAATGACCAAAAAAAAAAAAATAGTAGAAACTATAAGGACTAATCATTTTTGTAATACTGTATATCAAAAGTGAGCTTTCAGCATGCATCCTCAGTGAGTCTAATGGTGTGTTAGATCTCTGCTACACAGCATTAGGAAAAATTAAGATACAAAGCTACATTAACAAGTTTTTTTTTTTTTTTTACTTCTGTAAAACGGTTTGAGTATTACAAGGACAAAGGTGACAGTAAAAAGAAAAAATTGTTCATTCGAAAATATAACAGCTTACGATAAAGATTTGTCCCAGGTGGGGATAATCCTGTCCCAAACACCCTGTGTGTGGTGTGTAAAGAGAATCTAGCAAATGAAGCTATGAAACCTTCCAAGCTATGTTGACACAGAGGGCGAGTTAATATTTCATTTGTGTATTAATGTCCTCCTGTCAGAGCATGCCATCAGATTGTAACCTTCCTTTTCAATACTTTGTGCCAGTAATCTTTACATTAAAATATCACATAAAAAACATGCAGTGTGATAAACCCCATCGCGTCTCCCTGCACTGTCCAGTCCATGTGGAATGCTTTAAGTTTTGTCCGGTCCATACATCGAAAAAGTTTAACAACCCCTGCTCTAACGTACCATGTGCTGACAGAGTAATTAACACTACAAATCTTCTCTGTCCCATATTTCTGATTGCAAACTCATCAACTGCATGTGACAACAAATGACCCATGACCTTGGCATTTCCATGATTGCGCCTGCAAGATTTGTTTATTGCTGTTGGGCGGAGTCCATGTGTCGTACTCTAAATCAAATATGCTGATTCCAAACAGCATGTTGCCTAATCACGATCTTCAGATGTCAGATGTTGCCTAATCACGATCTTCAGTTATGTATACATCTGCAAAAATTAAATTGCTCATTATGCAGACTGATTGCAGAACTAGCTTTTGCTCCACAACTGCATGACTGGACACTAATGGCTCTTTACCGCTGCGTGGTACATTACATTACATTTTGTCATTTGCCAGACGCTTTTATGCAAAGTGACTTAAAAGTGTGGTACTAAGCAAGCAAAAAGCTAAGTCAAGGAGAAGACATTAAACTGAGTGCTATAAGGTGATATAAGATACAAGCTGCAGAAGAATTCCGTCTTCAAGAGTTTTTTGAATATTGGAAGAGAGGCTGCTGAGTGTGGTGTGCAGACGTAGGTAAGTCATTCCACCATTGCAGGACCATTGAGCTGATGGCCTTTGCCTGGGAATTTTGTTGTTTGGTGCAGGGACCACTAGATGCCATTCACTGGTTGACTGCAGTGGGCAAGAGGGACTGTAGGTCTGAATGAGGGTGTTCAGGTGGGGAGGTGCTATTGAGCTGACCGCTGTAGGCGAGTATCACCTCACTCAAAAAATTTGCCTTTCAAAATGTCAGGTGAAAACGCTCATAACAAAAGTTAGGTATAACAAAGGCTATCACAAAACAACACATTTGTGTGCTGACAGCAAAACAGCCTATTAACAGCCTACATTACTTTTTTTGCAAAGACACTTTGGACATATTTCAAGTTGGCAGCAGAGCACTTTGCTGCAATGAATAAAAGAGAAAATGTTATCTAATAACCTATAGGCCATGTAAGCCTAGCCTTTTTATCAGACAGGCTACAGATGTTTCATAATATCTTACATTTTAGCAGCTAATGTTGAGATTTTGCTCAATCTTTACTGTTCGTTTTGCTGAATTATTAATTACATAGATTTGAGGTTATTGTCATTCTTCCTTCAGGCTGGATGAGTCAGTCAGTCATCTTCTATACCACTTATTCTTGGTGAGGGTCGCAGGGAAGCCTGGAGCCCATCCCAGCGCACATAGGGCGCAGGGCAGGGGACACCCAGGGCAGGGTGCCAACCCACCACAGGGCACACACACACACAATGGGCAATTTGGACACACCAATCAACCTAATCCACATGTGTTTGCACTGTGGGAGGAAACCAGAGAACCT
The DNA here is from genome assembly GCA_025773905.1 of Chitala chitala. Classification (NCBI taxonomy): domain Eukaryota; kingdom Metazoa; phylum Chordata; class Actinopteri; order Osteoglossiformes; family Notopteridae; genus Chitala; species Chitala chitala. The sequence continues at coordinate 10,425 of JABJVR010003943.1, forward strand.
GGAGAAAACCCACCAAGCACAGGGAGAACATGCAAACTCCACGCACACAGACGCAAGGCAGGAATCAAACACAAGGCCTGGAGGTGCAAGGCAACAGTGTTAACCACTGTGCCACCTGCTGGATGGGTATATTCCCAAAATTCACTTTAAGGTCAATATTTTCAAAAACTGCTTTAGGCACTTGCTTTTGTGCCTATGAGTGGCCAAAGCTGCCTGTTGCAGAAAGCAGCAGTAATGACCCAGCATGTTGGGGTTGCAGTGGCCTTGACGTCTTGTTTCTCTGATGGAATTATCTTGCTGAAAGCTCTATGTCCCTCACTTACATCATCTAAATTTGGTGGGGGAAAACAGATGAGAATGTAAGAAATGTATTTTCAGTGATATCTGGCAGCTGAGTTGCTCACATGCCATCAGCATATTGTTTATGAGTTCAATATAGTCATCACCTCGATATTTCCCAAGAAGTTTTGCAATATGGGCACGAATTCTTCCACCCTTCCTGTTCCCTGTACGTTGGTGAATATGTGAATAGATACACATGTATTATCATTTGTTTTCCGGATGTGCTATATAAATCCTAAATTTAGATTTTTAATTAGAACATTCCATTTAATATACAATGCATTTTAGTCTCAGTAGCAAAGTCTTTGTTTCAGTGTTATCAACCTTCCAGCAAGTTAAGATGGTTGGTTATACTCGATATAATAAATTACATAAAAAGAATTATGCTAACTCGTCAAGAACACACGTCATATCATTACATGGTTTGCAGTAATATGTAATCTTTATTGATTTATTTATTTATAATACAGTGCATTTTGATAAGAAATAACATCACAAAAGCTTTTTTTTCTGTTTTCAGATGATATTTTGAGCTACATTTCCTGCTAAAGACATGGTGTGTGTATATATGTTGACTCTAGTTTTTCCTATCAGAAACATGATTTAGCATGCACTGCAATGTTGGCACACTGACTAGTTTCCAGGTTTGCACAGGTGGGCAGCCTCTAACCTGACCTCTGTCTTCAAGCAGCCTACCCGTATCCCCCCAGTGTCACAGAAGAGCGTTGCTCTTCCTACCGATGACCATCCTTAGTGATGACGTTTTTAAACAATGTCATGAGGGACTTCTGGCTGTGACCACCCCAGGACTTCATGAAGCCCCCATAGCGTTTGCTGGTGGGGGGGATGGTCCAGCGGAAGTGGTTCATTCTGTAGGAGCCCTCCTCCTCTTCCTCCTTGTTCTGCTTGGCCAGCTGGTCCTCCTCCAGGGTGTAGTCAGCTTGATTAGGCAGCTGGCGCCTCATATCAGTGGGGTAGGCCTCCGTGAGGTCCTCCTCCATGCCATTTGAGTAAACTTTGACAGGTCGGCGTTTTCGTCCCACAGGTTTGCCCCAGCGGAAGTGCTCCATTGGGTAGGAACGCTTACCTTCATGGGCCTCCACATTACTTTTGAGCCTTCCCACTTCCAGAGACACTGGATCTGGGGCACGTTCCTCAGGCTGCTTTTTCACAATGCTGCTCATGTCACCCTCTTGTGAGCCAATGTGGAAAGGATTTTTAACATAAGTGCTATCGGCTTCTGCAGTGAGGCTGGATTTGCAGTTTTGCACACATTCCTGTGAAAAGCAAAAGCTAACATTCACATTTGTATAAAAAAAAACATTCATTAAAAACTGTGACGAATTTCAAGCCTGAAATGCTCCAGCTTTTTGAATGAATCATTATTGGTTTTAAAGCCCAAAATGTTTTGAAAAATTTTGATCCATAGAGTTAATTTCCATTCCTGTTACAGCTTGACATCAAAGTACTACAGGTAATTTGTAGAAGCAGAATTTTTTCGTTTGAAATGATTGCACATTTCTCTGCGTGTATCGTTTTGGGGACGCGAGTCTGCCCTGAAAGGTTGAGGCTGAAAAAGGGTTAGGTGAGGACGAGGGATACAGAGCTTCAACTTACCAGTGTGGTTTCTCGGCAGGGTCCCTGGTGGGCGCACTCAGCACCCGCCTCCGGGCTGCACCCGCAGAGCACGGCTAGGACCAACACGCTGGCTACACCGCGCATCTTCACCCTGTATACACGGAGCGAAGCTTACGCCCGCCACCTAAGGCAAACAAACGATCTTAGATTTAATCATTCACATATCTGCTCAACATTTAATTTAAAATATTTTTGCGAATCATTTGACATTATTAATTTTGTTGCGTCAACAAGTAACATAAAATGGTGCACATTTTGATAAATACATGTATATTATAATTATGTCTTTTAAGTAAGTCTTCTATATCTACCCTAAAAGAGAAAAAGAAGCTAAACTGAAATAAAGTGTTGCACAATTTCCCATGAATGCGCCTATTAAAAATTCAGCGCTAATTTCTGTATATCGAAAGATGTATGTAACGGTGACCAAATGTCACTATCATTTATAATTACTTTGCCAAAAGTAACCAAAATTTAAACTGGGAAACAGAATGTAGCTACTTTAGGAAATAAATAAATTAATAAATGCATTATTTAATCCCGTAATTATATCAATTGAACGTTATTTATTCACCAACATAGAACCCAATGTTTCTGTTTAGGTCGGTAGTATTGTATTACGAGTACCGGTGTAAACTTCGAAGAGAACAGGTAACGTAAATACACGCTTGAATTTAACGCGAAGCTGACTTGACTAAGCGCGGACTGCTCGGGTCCCCCCTCCCCGTCCACGGTGATGCCTCCTCAGGTATATTGCCACAGCCTTGCTGAGATGTCGCCTGTGAGAAAGTACTAACACCAAATCACACATTTCAGCACATTAGGGATTGCCATACACATAAAACAGTACTGCTGCAGAAAGTAATTTCATACTGAACTGGAAATATACGGAACCGATGCAACAGCAGCTGTTAATGTTATTTACTATTTAAAATGTATTTTATTTTGTTGTATTAATGATGGAGTTGCAATGGTTTTATAAAATAATGTGTGTCCTGTAAAAATTTAAATACTAAAATTAAAAAATTGAATACTATTTAAAAATCTATAATGAATGAAAACATCATATAAAATTAAAATTAACAAGGTTTAAAGTGGACATTATTCAGTATTTTAAAGTTAGAGATTCATATAATTAGGGCAGATAATTAGTTAATGTTTTTCAGATATACCTTGCATTTTTGATTACAGACACCGCAGCAACACAGTTTGTGCTAGTTTAAAACCAGAAGGAATGAAAAACTAAAATTCAATTTTAGCGTAAATTCAAAAATCGTTTTGTTTAACGAAAATGTAAAATTAACGAAAGCTTACGAGAACATTTCAATAGAAAATATTCAGCGCCCTGAGCGTTGTATAGCATAAGAAAACAAGTATATGTTATTTTCAAAATCAGACATAGTAATGATGTATAAAACAGAATGGTGCTGTTCTCTCGGTGTGAGACATTTGACAAAAAGCGTTAAACGTTGGTAAGTACCTCGCACATCGTCTGATTAAAACTTAAAGTGGGTCCTACCTGTCACAAGTTGTCCTTCCCTTTCAGATGTCCTATACTCGTTATACTTTTACGGTCTTTTTTTTCTCTCGTTTTCCAAGTTCCGCCTGGTGTCTATATTTTTGTCACACTGTGTGCGCTTCAAATTGAGCGCCTTTTATACTCAAGTTGAAAACGTGCCTTTTTCAAGAACGACTCTTTATGAGGAACATACGTAGGTGTTCTCGTGCGATCAGTAGGGTCCTGACACAAATCCACGTCAAATGCGCTTCGATATGTGTTGTCTATTGCTGAATGCATTTAAAATGATCAAAGTATTTTTAAGGAATTCTGATAGCATAGAGCAAAGTTATTATACAATGATGTGCTTCATTCATATTCAATATTATATAAAAAACTAAATGTGGATATATAAGCTTTTGCGTCGATGCAGTTCAAAAAACACTGCACTGTATAAAATTACTTTTTTATATAGTGATGTGAAATTTTATCACTTAGCAGAAATTCTTACCAGAGAATCCATGATACTGGACATAAAATGTGAACAGATTTAATACCTTTGTTAAAAAATAAACGTTTTCTAATTGACACAACGCGATATATAAAAACACAAAACTTTCATTTAATTGTATTATCATGAAGAAACTAAATAAATGACAAAATGAATGTAAACTTTAATTTCTGAGGCTTTGCACAGTGATTTTGGTGATCAACATTTTTTCCATTTTCTCCAAACACTGGGCAGAAGACAGGCAACAGTGAGGTGTAGGTTTCATTTAAACTTTTCTTTTTTCTTGGGGGGGGGGGGTGCATTACTTATAGTATTGGATCTATTATAAAAGTAAAGTAACCAGCATGCATGGAGACTGAGATGACGGAGCAACGGTTGGGGGAGGGTATGGTTTAGGGCGACCCATCTAAGATGAACTACGCACTTTTTGGACTTTGCCAAGAAACAAAATGAAAAGCTTTGAGTGACAAATTCAAGAAAAGGAAACAACAACTGACCTCTCACCACCGTTGGCGTAATAACATTGTTCAGACACAGAAAAGATTAAAATGCAGAGCACAAAGTTTTAAATCAAAAAGTTAATCAAAAATGAAAATCCAAAAGTATTGTAATCATGGATACAGTAGCAAAACAAAAGCCCAAGTAAAAAATCATAGTCACAGGCAGGCAAAAAACAATGTCTGAGAAACAACGTGAAAAAAACAACAACACCGGCATCCAAGAAACTTGAATCAAGACAGGATCAGAAAGAAATACTCATAAATTATTTGTAAACAATACTTGTAAACACAACTTGGCAGCGATTTGTGGTTTATAAACTGAGTGGCATGAGGTTGTAATTAACGTTTAGGTAATTATGACCAACATAAGGTTTCGTACAGAGTAAAGAGTTGTTGACGGT
>JABJVR010003944.1:0-15310 GCA_025773905.1 Chitala chitala
AAAAAAATGTATATATATATATATATATATATATATATATATATATAATATTTCAAACCATAATTTATGGGCTTTAATAGAAAACAAAGATCCAATTGAAAACAGATGTTTAAAAGTCAAGCACAAACTAATAATAAATTAAGATTTTTTTTCCTTTAGAAACTGATCACAATTATACAATATAAAGTATTTGCTTAGTATATAATCTCAGTAGACCAATATATGTAGGATGTACTAATGAACAGTAAACAGGCTTAAATTGTAAATTTGACCTGTGTGGGTCTGTGTTGCAATTTTAAGGGAAACTATTCCAGTGTTAATTATGTTAATTCAGTGTCAAAACAATTAAAATGAATGCTTCCAGAAGTTAAAATTATATCAGCGTTTTGTTATAAAAACCCAATTACAACACAGTATTGCTGAATTCTATATTCTGATTATTCAAATGGTGCTGATTAAAATTCTATAACCTTATGACTTTCATAAGTAATACCAGCTCCAAGGCAAATCACATGCATAAATCAATATATGTCTGTTCTATATATAGTTATAATGTTATCTATTAAAAATATGATACCATAAACAATTCAATTTAATTGATTTTTACATAATGCCTTTCACTTCAGAGTAGTCCCAAGGCACTTAACAAGAACATAGACCAATACACATGAAGACAGAGCTGCAGTCAGACATCAGCTGAGGAGAGAAACCAGCAACTCCATAGCAAGGAGGAAAAAAATCTCTAGGGTTCCAAGGTCAGCTGCACCCCTCCACCCCTCCCACACAGATATGCTAACACTACATTGTTCAAAATAATAAACCCTGTGACTGTAAATGTAAATTGTAGCCTGAAGTCCACCAGTGTGTCTGCTCTTAATGTAGATCTCTGTACAGTGATAGTGGTTGTCTTGGGCTAAGGCCACACTCACAATGCCCTACTTGGATCCGTGGCTCTCCTGCAGCACCCAGATCAAGTTCGGACATTTAAGGAGAGCGATAAAGACGGCTTAAGACAGATGTATAGATTTACTGGCAAACACATAAAGGGCATTTACAGCAGCACCAGCAGCCACAGTCACAGTGACCTCTAGTGCTTGGCATGGGACAAAAGGAAACGGACGCCATTAAAGACGTAAATACTGACACTGATACAGCGTTCCACATGTAAAAAAATCTAAGGTTCTGAAACTTACAGTTTCAGCATCAACAAAGGTTTTATTTATAAACTGAATTACAATAAAAAATTTAGTGATATAAGATTTTAAAAATTATAAAAATTGGGGTATACACAATAATCAGCTTCAGTAAGTAACGTAAGCCAATTCATGACCTTGGCCCTTATTACCTGACATGCAAATAAAGGAGTTTTTAAATCAGTCAATGAAGCAAACCAAGTAGGGGACTTATATGGTTTTATCTATCGTTCTTCCTGCTCCTAGTAACAATTCTTGCAGCTGCATTTTGAATACACTATACAGCATTTCATGTGCGATGCAGTAGAGATAGCAGAACAATGCGAAAATCTAACATGCTGTATACAAAAGCTACATTCTCAGTATGTTGAATACAGAGAACAGAGCATCATTTGGATGCTTTTCAGTTGCCAGAAATGCGCCTTTGATATTATATTAATGTGACAACAGAATGACATGCTAAATTATATACCGGGTTATTTTTTAGGCAAAAAATGAAACCTACCGTAGTGAGAGTTAATGCAATGGCAGTCGATCAGTAACATTAGCTGCAAATAGCAAGACTTCATTTTTAACAGATCTTAGTGACAGAAAGTTTTCACTCATCCAGCATTCAACTTCACTGAACCATGTTGCTAGTGTTAGCCAATATGCTATCATTAAGTGTAACAAAGCTGCCAAGATTTAAAATTTAGAGTTTCTGTAACTGTAACCACTAAATAAAGTTAATTCATTAATGTTTCAGTGTGCCACTTTTAAAAGTTAGCTGCGTCAGTATGAATTCAGTTGACTTATGGTCGTAGCCTGAGTTACTGTTTATTTATTTATCATGTGTTTAACAACAACTTTCATTACTCTGCCCAATAACATTAAATACCAGAACTATCACAGCTATCTAAGAAGAATAGTAAGTGTTCTTCTGTGTCCGTTTGTTAGTCTTTTTCATCTCCAATCTCCTACAGTGGTTGATGCAGTACCTAGCATGCCTTGTGGCACAGGAAAAGACTGATACATGTTAATTGTGTGTGTGCTTTTGACATATTCTCTTTAAATGTAATTAATGTATTGTAGTTTAGTTAGTCCAAAGTGTGTAAATATGTTCCATTTGACAAATGAGTACTAACTGGCTACCGTCACTGTGAAATGTGTTTCCTAGTAACATGTCCTAAAGAAACTGTGAAATACTGGTTTGCTGTAGGAAAAACTTGTCTCACTTATCACCAGTGTCTGATACTAACATGGGTCAATGGGTTTCAATTACATGCCTTTAGCTTAGTTTTATGTATGGCTGGGGTTCAGCCCCTTACTAGTTTGAGGGCCCTAAGCAACCATTTGTGTATTCACAGAACCAGCACTGACAAACATTCTGAAATATAACAAGAAATAATGAAAAAAGTAATAATGTACTGTCCATACATAAAGAAACATGTCCCACCTCTGCAAAGCTGACAGGGTTATAGGAAGAATATACCACTCTGGGAGTCTATGCTTGTATGGAAATTGTGATGGAGATTACATACGCATGCTTTATGTCAATCTGCTTTGGGAATATAATAATGTGTGTCTGCAGATGTTTTGCATTGCTAACCTGAATGCTCAGCAATAATTACATTTATGGATGGAGTTGTTGGAAATGAAATTCAGAGACCAAGCCTTTCAGCACTGCACAGTAGACGCACACAGGCAGGACTGCATATCTACCACTAGGTGGCATGCCTGACTGTCTTTTGAGAAGACACTGATAGCTGGCCAGTATGCAAGATTTAACAGGAATAATTTAAAATGCTGAACAAAAAATTAATTACATATACAGGACATAATGGAAAAAAGTCACAACAAATATGTTAGATTTTTTTTTATAACATTCAGAGATCAATTAAAACGAAACTATTTTCATTTCTCTCATTATATATAAACAACATGGTAGTGAATTTATTTTGATTTTTGGAGTCTGTAAACTTTGGCATGGCAAGAGTATGTGTCGGAGTAACAGTTCTGTTCTGACAAACCCACCATTAGGATGTGGCATTAAAGGCAGCATTGGTCAGAAACAAGCTGTTTCTGGACAGCCGCTTTTGTCCCCAGGTCATCCCATCTTATATAGGTCAGACACAACAAGGCACAGCCTCCACAACGTCGTGCTCTCTCTGTTATATTCACATGACATCTAAACCCTGCCAGAAACCAGGATGATGGTACACATATTTACCCACGTTCCCATGCTATGAGAATGGCAAAGTAGACAGCACACAATGATTAGCTGGGACACTGTGAAATGGATCATGCTATGCTGCACTGTTTGGATCAAAGGCATATTAGCCAGGAAGATTCTAAGTTATATCACTCATTTATTCAAACAGAGAAGCAGAGGCTGTCATGTCTTAAGCAGGGACTCTTCTACAGAACTGTCTTGACTGTCTGAGCTCCATGCGAGCACTATAATAAACAAAAATAAACTGGAATCTATACCCAAGACACACTGAGTTCCCCGTCAAACAGGGTGAGGTACAGAGACGTGTGTGTGACCAGCCATGCGTCACCACGACTAGTTTTAGGCGTAGGTCACGTTGGCGAAGGAATATGTATAGGCACCCCTCCTCCCACCCGCTCCTGGCCTGCAACTTTCAAAATGGGTCCACTTTGAGGATGTTTGATTGCACCCCTCCCCCCGTCCCTGTCGAACACGATTTAGGAAATAATGGTCTGCAGTCTGCGCAGGTGCTAAAGAGGGTATTATGAAGGGAGCCAAAACAGACAGAAACAGTACTGTGTCTCATAGTTCATTAAGAAACAGAACACAGTTCATATGAGCAGCTCATACACACAGAAAACACATCCTCTACCTGGACAATATCTTACCAAGTCAGAAAATATGCCCTCAACAACAAAAAAGATTATAATTGCGTAGAATAACTAATTATTTTTGTAATTTTTATTAAATGGTATACTATTTTCCTATCAATATCTAAACTATTTGCTGACATTTATTTCTTACTGTCAGGCTGGTGGAGAAATTTATTTGAATTGTAAGATGACGACAAACAGGGAGAGCATATATTGAGAATAGGAAAGGGAAGAACAGGGAAACAATGACATCAAAATAGTGGACAGCATGAAGGAGGGAAAACGGCTCATTTGAGCCCTCCGTGACACAACAAAGGCCTCTGTCTGTCAGTCTGCCACTTTCCTTTTTCTCTGTCCCAAATCACACATAATTGGGGCCCTAAAGTGTCTGCCTCACCAGCGGACCTTCACCTCTTTGACAAGATCCCCTCCAAGTGGAAACCACCCCCCCAAACGTAATCCTCCCCATCTCCGTGGTGACAGGGTCAGAGCACTGCCCCTGCTGGGGGTTTTGAAAGCCAGGGCTGCCAGGTTTTATTTCTGATGGTGCAGACGACAGGCCACTTGGGACTAACCCATCCACTGCTAAATCCCATGTCCCCCCCCCCACTGCTCCAGAGCGTGAAAAGGTCACCAACAGGCGCTGCAGCCTCACCCTGGTGGCCGGCTGGGCAAATGAGACTGACCCCGGGGTTAGTGACAACATGGTATGGTCTCCCCCATGCCACTCTTTTATTAACACACACCATTAAGACAGCGCCAGCTGTGGCTCTGCTGTCTATACAGCACACAGCCTCTCTCTACACACGCTGGAACCTACACTGGGCACAAAAACTCTGCGTCAAGAAAACATTAAGCAGCTCCTCTCCATGCTCAGTCCATCTGGAGTTTTAAAATTAATCCAAAAGGAGTCTTTGTTAAAAAATAGTAATAAAAAATCTTATCCAGTTTCAATCCTCATTTATTTCATTTAATAAATCAGCATCCTCTTTATTAAAACTATAACTTGTGTCTAATCACAACAAAAAAGGTCAATTTAATTTACAAATTAAATTTTCTGTTGACAAAGAGTATGGCAGGTAAATCTCTACCACTACTTAATTTTTTTTTATGTACAGTCCTGAGTGCAGTGGTCACAGAACTACTCGTAATGTTTGTTTTCAAGGAAACAAATTCATTTTTAGAAGTACTTACAGTAAAATGGTTAATGTAAAACAAATAAATTGTTAAAATTCTTCACGTGTCTAAGAATTATATATACTTTTTTAGGTCTTTGCTTTCTTTTTAAACTAATGGCTACAAGTCCATGCTCCTCATATTGACTAAAAACCAAGAGCAAATCCATTTTTAATTTCTTTTTTAACGGTTTCACTTCAGGAAATAAAGGATATCTATCATCGGTGCACAGGCAACATTAGGTAGCCAAATTTTAGTGAGCCTTTCTCAGATCTGCAGTACTCAGAATCCACTCTCACCTTAAGAAAGAACACATGAGCATGGTCTCAAGAAGGCATGGCCGTAGGGGCTATTTTCTGTTTCATCTGTGACACAGAATCGTCAGCCCGGCAGCCAATGAGAGACCTTCACGCACGGGCTTCTTGACATCATGCCCCCCCACAGAGTGTCGAGCCCTTCACCTATGTAATGCTGGCACGAGAACAGGGGTCTCGGCAGATCATGCAACATGTCACGTGGGCTCATCCTCCTCCCCCCAACCCCGTATCGACCTTCCCAGCACACAGGGCCATACCATGGATGATGTCTCCAAGGGAACAGTGAGCAGCACCTGGTACAAATTTGTTTTGTGAACAAGCTGCTAAGCCTCTGACTGCCTGCCCTGCTTCAGGACCTCACTCCTACCTCCACAGCATCAGATCTGGGGTTAAAGTCCAAGAGTTTTACAGTAGACTGAGCGCTCTCATGGGAAAAAAAGCAGTCAATTATCTAAAGAGCAATGCAATTAAATTGAAAGCAATATGCCACAATAGGCTTTTTGCAGCAATGCTGTTTAGAAAGCAGGGAAAATATTTGAACACATTTGGCTTCAGTTTTCACACAGATCTACTGAGTATACTGTGAACAGACTGTATATGCAACCCTGAGTGTACAGTGCCAGCACCTATACACTTTCACATGTACCTCAAAGCAAAGCCAGCCCTGGGCACTGGCCATATAGGCAAATGCTAGCGGCACCGTCCATCCAAAGGGACGCCCTGAAGAGCGTGCAAACATTGTGCTGTCACGTGGGTGGTGCAAATGTAATCTTGCCTAGGCCACCGAGTGACCCAGGACCGTTACTACATCAAAGCAGGTGTTTTGAGAAATCAAACCTAGAAAAGTAATGAATATCTTTCCTGCTGCCTAAGAGCTGGTTTATACTCACCGCTGGTTTACACTCAATGCGACGATGGCGACGTGTGAGCGTCCATGAGCGCGACGCGAGATCTGATTTCACGCGTAGTTCCTGCTCTCGCTGTCACGTACACGAGTTGCAATACCAGCAATTACCGTGGGGGCGCTATTGCCAATTTTGGCTCTTGCGTTAAAATGCAGTCAAATAAGCTTTTCCACAAGGCTTATCGAAAACGTAAAATTGGCATGGAGATGTTTATACTTTTGCTAATTTTACAGCATTTAAAATTATCTTATACTATATTTTCAGATTGTATAAAAGTGGCAAAAAAGTATTCACTTTAAGTTTACAATGCTTATTAATTTAGAAATGCTCGGAACGAACGGCAGCCGATTTAATTCCGTCTCCTTTTTCAACAAAATAAAATAGTTATAACATTACTTCGGAAAGGCAGAATAATGTCTGGAGGTTGACTGATCTGTCTTTCCCGGACACAGTGTAAGAAATTACTTTTTTTGTAAAGTATTTGTTTTCATTAAATAAATAAAAATAAAGTTAGAATATACCGAGATTAAAGTCAGAATTGTTCATGTGCTCATGTGTTCTGACTTCAATCTCGGAATATTCTGACTTTATTCTCGCAACTTTATTTATTAATTTTTTAGTGGCCATAAAACGCCGTCGTATTTCATTATTTTATTTAGTAGAAAATATGTTTATAAACTGAACACGAGCTGTTACGTTGAATTCAGTTCATTAAAATAATACTGACACCTTTTTTTTTTTTTTGGTAGCAAGTGGTTGCTGTCTTTTTTATTATTTATTTCAAATTGACTGAGCACCAGTTTAAATTCTTATCTTTTTAATTACCTTATGAAACGTTAAGAAATAACTTTTTTATATAAAGTATTTGTTTAAATTTTTTATATACTGAAAACGTTTATAGGCAACTAAACACAAAGTGCTACATTGAATTCAAGTCATTAAAACAATACTGGTATTAACTTGTATAGTGCATGTTTTAATTAAAAAATAAAGATTGCACTAACACTGCCAAGACTTGGTGGTGTGATGAAATTTCACGTGAAGCTTCACCCAAAGGCAGTAATATAGCCAGCAATAAATGAAAGCCACCGGGGACTTTAAGGACCCTGGTGGCTTTCATTTATTTTGTTGCCTTTTCAAGGAGCGCCCCTTAAACAATTGACAGTTGATATCGGAAAATTCCGACGCAACAAAATCGTTTAGCATCATCGGTAACAAGAAATCTGATGAGAGCTTCTCTACTTATTAAGGCACATACGAAATATGGTACGTTTTCTAATTACACATCAGCACTCTAATTAATTAATGGGATAAATTGACAGATAACAATGTAATAATTACTTTGTCAACTATTTTGCCTTTTATGGAAATTCCTAGTAATAAGACAAAGAACAAAACCCTAGTTTATTTTATTTTAACGTGATTTACAGTCAGTCAGTCAGTCAGTCATCTTCTATACCGTTTATTTATTCCTGGTAAGGGTCGTGGGGAAGCCTGGAGCCCATCCCAGAACACATAGGGCGCAGGGCAGGGGACACCCAGGGCAGGGCGCCAACCCACCGCCGGACGTCCCTCTATAATTACGTAAAAATAATTTCAAAACCAATGAATAGTAACGCTGTGCTGTTGCTTAAAATTATTGTGAATAAACTGTACTTTTTTTAATGTTCTTTCGTTTTAATGTTTTTATGGTACCCGTATATCCGAGTTTTCCTTTGTTACAAAATGAATGTTGATCTTGTGTATTGTGGTATTTTATGTCTTTGATGATATCACTATTCATCTGCATATGTGCTGTTGTCAATGATCAATGGAGATAAAAATTATATGTAACTGGTGAGCTATACACAGCAAAGTACCGTAACCGGTCCAAAGAAACAGGTTTATCATAATAGCTGTAATAAAATCAGCAGCGTACTAAAAGTACACACACTGAAAAATAAATCCACTTACCTTTTTTATTATTCCAACATACTTTATTTTTTGGTGAATGGAGAAATTTCAGGCGATGAGACAGTCGTGACTAAGCCAAAACTGTGTTTTGCTCAGATGTAGTTTAGAAACAGAACTTTCAATCAAAACCTTTTTTCTAACCATGTGGACCTCTTGCACTTTCCCATGCTGGACACAGCTTTTAATCCGCCACAATATGTTACTTACATAGCATATAGACCAGTGCCACTGGTGCAGTGCCATAAGGCGTTGTGTTGAGTATAGTCCTTCCCCAAGAGCCCAAAAGGTAAAGGTCTCCACTGATATGCTCTTGTAGTTTTTAGATACATTCAAGGTCAGCTCAGCCATCAAAGGCCAGCATGTTAAGGTTAAATATTCATGTTGAAACGGAAAGGTTTGACACAAAGATGCGCATAGTCTCACATCAAGGCACACTTCAGGCTAATTTCACTACATGTTTACAGTCGTAGCAGTACACATTATGTTACAGCCATCTTGTTTGAAAGTGAGTAATGTGAATGAACAGTGCAACACACTGCAAAATTCTACACCAAAAGTCAAGCTGTTCAATTTAATATTAGTGTGGTTGTAATGCTCACCAGTGATAACCAATGACTTAATTACAATTAAACAGTCTTCAGAGCTCATGAATATACACTTTTAAGTTTCTGTCACAGCACTAAATGCAAGTCATTCTAATCGGTGGAATATTAGCAAGTTAACATTGGACTTAAAGACAAGTTGATTGACATATTTGAGGTGAAAATTCTGCATTTGTGAAAATGTGTGGGCCAGCCTAAATCTCTGGGATATCTTTGTGAAATTGCTGGCGACGTTCCGTAAAACGTAGCACTTCTCTATTTCACAAGGAGGTGTTTTTTTTTTTTTTTTAACGAAAGTGTTTCTGTTGTCCTGGCAGAAATACTCCCATTTGACACCTTAAAGAGGGACGTTTTCTATAAATCTGTGGAGCCTTGTATCAGTGCCCGGATTTAAACTGGCCATGGAGCTTCAGGAGTGTCCACAGGACACCCACAGACTGGCAGAGAGTGAGGGTGGGAGGGTAAGGGGGAGGGAAGACAAATCAAAGGCGTTTAGCTGGCACCACTGGCTGGAACAGGGTGCCAATAGACTGGAGGCACACAGACACTTGTCTCCACACCTTCTCAGTGTAAATGTTCCCCCACCAACACACACACACACACACACACACACACACACACACACACACACACACACACACACACAAATACACTTACCAGGACTGCTGCTACAGGGACATGAGCCAAAAGCCCACCGCAGAGGCAGGTCTACGTTTTCAGTGAGCCCGGGACACAGGTGGGGAGAAGGTGACACGGAGACAAGCCACACAGCACAGCCGATGTCACACACCAGGGGCGTCAAACTGTGGACGCTTTAATTAATAACAACCCGACTAACACCTGGAACACCAGGTGAGGATATGAACTACACAAATCATCTTTTCAATAAAGGAAATTGGCCCAAGTAAAATCTGAGGAATTTTTCACAAGGATCAGGATATGAAAGACTCTCTTTTACAACACCACATGAAAAGAGTTAACAAACAGTTCTGTGTAGTTTATGGCCCTGTTCATTCTTCACTTATTCTAGCACATAGTAGGTAACGTTGGGCACTGGGCAGAAAGTTGACCCTTATAAAATTTCTGTTCCTGAAATTTGTTCTTTTATTTACCAAAAGAACATTTGTTTGTTCTGATCTGTTTTCATCCTGGATTCCTCCAGCCCTCTGTTTCTGTGTCTGTATGTTTTTTTTTTCTTAAATGTATAGCAACTCTTTTGGGGGAAAAGAATGCAGGACATGGAACATTATAAAAATGAATTTGAACTGAACCAAACATTAATTTCTCAGTTTCAACATCTCAAAAACAACAGCCCTTTACTGACTTTCATAGTCTTTTTCCCAGGTTGGGCTCAATGTCACCAAGTTTACCCGTGCGTAAAGAGGGCCAGGCGGGTGGTGTGTTTAAGGCGGGGGTGGGATTTTTTCTTTGGTGTGCCTACAGGAACTGGCAGTTGAACTTCAGAGTTGAAGTTTCTCTTCATGGCAGAGGTACATGTCTCGCCTCCGCAAGGTTACACAGGAGGTGTGTTTAATTCGCTCACCAGTCACACCGATTGGTGAGGAAATGCATTTACAGCCCTTTTCCAACAGCACTCATGGTAAGCCCTTTTGAGACACTGTAATTACATGAGAAAGAGAGGTGTTGGCACACTGTTTGAAACTGTTTGGAACAGGCAGTCAGTGCAGTTCAGTGACATGTTTAATTTTACATAAAGCAAGAAACTAATTTTAATTTAGTCTCAAACTAACACAATTTTTTGACACAAAAATTGTATTTGGTTCCTGAAAATATACTGAAGAAAAACAAAACAAGAATCACAGAATAAACAGAAAGATAAAGAAGTGCGTCACCGGGAAATACAACAAACCGTATTTATTTAATTATTATTGAGGAGAATCAAGTTGGAATTTCCATCTTTAGAAAATAAACCAATAACAATATTACAAATAACGAAATTATTACAACATTCACAGGGAAAGTCGATGTACATTTATACAGTGAACACGAGCTCCTACTTCAGTCACAGTGGTTAGGGCTGGCAGTGCTGTTGGCTGGCAGCTGCAGACATGCCTGTAGACAAACCCTAAACATGGGAGTGGATTGGGGGGTAGCGTACAGGTGGCTGGCCTACATGGACAACTCGGGGGAGCCCATCACGGCAATGCTGCAATTCTGCCATCCAACCAGCAGGGGGCACTGTGTCATTTCATGCAGTGCACTAAATACAGGGAGCCATTTTTCCAGTAAGCACAGAGAAAAACATCACAATTGGAGAGGACAGCATGATAGTTTGAAGGGAAAGCACTAACACAAGCTATGTTTAGTCTCTGCGGAGTAAGTGCACGAAACCATCTCAAAGCAATGTAGAAATGGCTTAGTAGCCCACAATGAACTCATCCATCCCCAGACCCGCATAAAGTCATAACATGTTGGTCAAGCCTTTATTGAGATTTTCTGTTTAAATAATAATAATAATAATAAAAAATAATAAAAAACAGAATGCTGTATTGACACTGCCCATTTTTACTAAAAGAGCAAGGCAAATTTGTGTTCAGTTGTACCTTAAAATATATTGTGTTCAGATATAATGGAAGGACCTGAGACTCAGACATATGAACAACATCAGCAAATCAGCACAGACAATACCATGCAACACAACGTGTCTTAAAAAATGCCTTTCTGTTCTTTCATAAGGTCTTATACAGATGTGTGCAAAATCATCTCAGAAAATTTTAAGCAAAGTAAACAGGCAAATGCAGTTCTGAAACCGTGTCACCGAGATTAGAGCTGCTGTTTTCCCTCCATCGTCCTGACCGCTGCCTTCTTGTGCACTGCCAGTGCCACACATGGCCAGGTGAGAAATTTCCAATTTATACACTTAAAATCACTGTGTGGCTTATCAGAAACTATCTTTGGCCAAGAAACCAATTAAGGGACATGACCCCACTGTGAAAAAACTGTCGACAGTTACTGCATATTAAATGTTGACATTACTTAGTCACTCTTAAATATGAAATGATTAAAATGTATTGTGATATGTACTTCTGAAAGTTTACAATACAATATGTTCTATAGAAATATTGCTTCTGTTTTCTATCAAGCCATTTTTTTACTGTTAATGAAAAACACACCTACTAATACAGAGATGTGTAGGATTTTAAAGCCGTCAAATGTAAATAACAAATTTGGATTGAGTTATTTTGAGTTATTCTGGGGGGTAATGCAGTCAGACCAAGATGCTGTTTGATACTGTTTCTGGAAGCAGCCTAAGATTTTACCGTGACAGCAAATGTGCAAACGACATTGCCCAGGCGGGTCAGTGAGTGACCCTGATGTCACACAATGAAGGTACACAGAGACGGTTTATTTCAGTCGCTGTTTCTTAAGAGGAAAACAGTAATATGAGGTACTTCCTCACTGAAAGTAAATTAAACACACCTTTTGCATTCCATGCTACTTTTGATGTGGTCACATAAAGGGAGAAATAGGTGAGAACTGAGCCTGACAGCAGCACAGATAAGTGGAGCTTGTATCAGGAATATCGGTCATGAGCGCCCCAGCCGTACTCTGGACAGTCAATCTGATCTCTTCTGGGTGACGTGACAGCAAAGTGTGGATGCACAAATTTTGTGGCTATTTTATCAGATTTGCTTCTCCATCCCTCTAAGCACTGAACCCATATATGTCCCATGAACGATAGAACAAGCTTTTAACAAATATGATAAGCTGCAGTTCCATATTCAGAGAAGACAGCACTGTCTGAATAGAGGAAAAACTACGTGCAAAGTCTGAAAGAAATGAGGCAGCAGGTACAGTGAAAAAAGATTTAAGGAAAACACTGTGATAATCTGAGTTCTGCAGTATTTAACATAAATTAGAGGAATATTCATTTTTTTATAACTGCACCATAGTATTAAACAAAATGCAATTACTCTACACCCCCTAAGAAAACATAAACATCTGATAAGGAATATGTTTTTAATATGTCAAGACAAATTACAGAAACTGTAAATTTTCCAACTTCTGCCAGTTTTAAATGTATAATTTTAAGAACATACTGAACGCTGCATATAGTCTTCCCTTGCTTAACAAAAAGTAATCCGGTTGTGAAAACGGCTATTTATTATGAAACTGTAGGCACCAAAAGGCCTGTTACAGTTTACGTTCCCTTATCTACCCCAAAACGTTACCCGTTTTTCCAAAATATGAGCTGACATATTAACTAACACTATAAGAACTGCTCAAATGGTAACAGCTATTGTTGTTCTGGCTAATTCTCATAGACAGCAGAGTTGTACAGCAGTTATCACTAATTACAGGTATAACTATCTTATTAAAGTGCTGTTATTTACCTAGTCCTCAAAAGTTTCACTCTTTGACAAGTATTTATGCATGTTTTTTTTTTTTTTTTTTGGGAAAAAAAAACTTTTGCCATGCATTAACGCCTCAGTTAACCCTGTAGATGTGTTCTTGAGAAATGGAGAGCTAGTCTTTTTAAAAGTCTATGGCATAAATGTAGATGTTTGAACTGCATGTGTGTAACAGAATACAAACTAGAATTAGACATGCGTTTAACAATACAGAAAACTGTTACATATACCATCTGAAACAATTTTGAAATTAAAAAATATATTTATATGGCAAGTTATGATAAATTAGTCAAAGGGCTAAGTTGCATGCTAACTGAGCTGCTGATCACTCATTTCTGATGTTATGTATGTTTCCAAAATGTGAACTGGCTTCTATGCAGTTGGTAAATAGGACAGAGGTATCACACAGAGATGGCCTTGTCTTATGCATTGCTCCTAGACGTGTACCACCACTGAACAGAGCAGTCTGCACAGGAAAACACAAGACTTGCCTACACATTGCCTACGGCTCAGTTACACTGATAGTTTCCTTCATGAAGTCCTAATTGTTATATTTTACATTATAGTACATAAACTCTTGAATGTACAATGATAGCACATTGTTTACACAATTATAAAAAGGTGTCAAATATATATACTGTTGGAAGCAAATCCCTTCAAAAGTTGATGCAATGAGAACTCGTACTAGAATTTTACTTTGATATTTGACTATGTTTTGAGTAGCTTATCCCAATGTAATTTTTTACATTAAGCGTGTTATTTTCATTGTGCAGTGTTGCATAACGTGAGGGTTTTTAGGGACACATATGCAGTATGGCGTTATAGCACAATTGGGTGTATTTGTACCAAATGTTTCCTGCAAACTGAAGCACATAAGGTTTACCACAAATTAAAAGCTGATGCTGAAGTGACAAAATTCAAATGTTCATAAGTTTATAATATAAATACAGTTTTGGAGAGCTCACAAGAGAAGTGCCTGCTGTCTGGCTTGTGTGTCAATAAACAAAAGTGTATAATTTACTACAGTCAAATTACTTGAATTTTAACCAAAAGATGTCTGTAATATACTGTATATATGCATGTGTTACATGTACGTGTATACACTTAGAATGACAGGGGCAATTACATCACATTTTTAAATATTGGTATAATAAGTAAATTTTACTATATATTAAAAATATATTCCTTATATCTTAAATGTAACATAGCACTAGGCACAAATGTATAAAATTTTTTCTTAAGCCTACCATAGAGTAAGGTCTAACTCGTCATTTTGATGTCCTTGAATTCTTTCTGATCTGACCATATGTCAGTGATACACAGCCATCCAAAATTATATATACCATCCAAAACAATGCAACGTACCCATTAAAAATACATAATGTGTGGTGAACATGCTGTCTTGGTAGGTAATGATGTCACTTTACAGTTGCAAAGTTGAGGATTTTAGCCTTTAGCAGTGTATGTTTGTGTGTGTGTAAAGTTTGAATAACCTGCCACTTTCAGGTGCTTCCAAAGATATGAATTTGTGTGTCCTGTTGGACTGCGTGTCTGTGGGTTTGTCTTGTGTTGTGTTGGCACCATGTTAAGAGTGCATGGTCATGTAGCTTGATCATTAACAACCTGACCCTATATTAGGTATTTGAGAAAATACAAAAAGAGCAATGGGATGTTGGATAGCCTGTAGGTTGTTTTTATTTATACATTTACATCACATCCTCCAGTGACCTTCTTATGTGGTTCACTGTGAACCATTAAAAGAGAACATCATACCATGTTCCAAAGGACCACTGCAGGAGAAAGTGCTATCTAAACTTCTACTGGTACATCTCACCAACTTACAATTCCAGGTTAGGTCAAGAGATGGCTGCTGGGGTGTGTGTGTGTGTGTGTGTGTGTGTGTGTGTGTGTGTGTGTGTGTGTGTGTGTGTGTGTGTGTGTGTGTGT
>JABJVR010003945.1:0-15309 GCA_025773905.1 Chitala chitala
ATACTATATATATATATATATATATATATATATATATATATATATATCGCCCATCTCTGTCCACTCTGACCTTAGGTTTCAAAGTTTATAGCGGCTCACAGTGTTTTTAATCCATCTCATTGTGGATCTTAGATGGAGTTCATACTGAACACAAAGCCATGTCACCTCCAGCGCTCGCCCCGCCACACCATTCCCCCCCCAACCCAGCTCACTCCTCCTTTTCACCCTTTGTGTTACAGGGGGTGTCACTGGGGGCAGAGGCTCTGACTCTCTCTTAATAGGATCTGCCGAAATGACCCGCTTGAAGTGATGGTCCTCCGACGCATTTCACGCTTGTACAAGCACGTCGTGAGAGAGGCAGACGGGGTGGTGTGTGTGTCGGGGAGGGGTGTTGGTGGAGAGAGAAGAGGAGTCTTCACAACAGCTAGGTGACTGTGTTTTGTTTGCAGCCAGTGTGGGATGACTGCATCTCTGTAAACTCATCTTCATTGTCTTCTCAGAGGCTCCTCACTCTTCCTCCTCTTCTGTAGAGCAGAGCTCTCTGAGGGAACCCGTGAGGAGCTGCTGGACTTGCTTTCTGACTCGAGCTGCATACTGCAAGGTTAGTCCAACTTAACTTCTGCTGGTCTGTGGCTGTGCTAGTGATGTAATTGTACTGACTCAGAGACACGGTCTCAGGATTTACCCCATCTTTTGAATGTTCAGCACGGTGTTCTTGCATTTGTATGAATTATTTGTGTTTTTGTTCGTTTGTTTCGTCATTTCCTTAGGATCTACAAAAGAAAACGTGTTTAGATACCAGCAACACGCTTTCATTCATAGAATGATGCCTGCATTTACGTACTACAGTGCATCGCTCCAGTGTTTCTTTAATGTCTTTGGAATATATCAGAAAGTCAAGGGATAAGTAGAATATTAGGCAGTCAGGATGGATGGAATATCAGAAAGTCAGGAATAAAATTTCAGAGAAACCTGGTGACCCACTGGCTGTGTTACAATTTGAAGCAAAGGGTAATTTTTATAAGAAAACATTTAACAATTACAGTAAGTGAATACAAGGAAAATCGTGACTATGCATAGGTAGCTAAATAAAAAAGCATGCAAGAAAAGCTTCAACACCATTTCACCATTTTATTAAATCAGTAAATGGACATTTTTTAGCTCAGCTAAGGACTGGACTAAGCAGACAGCCAGCATGTGCTCTACAGTAAAAGTCACCATTGTTATTTTATATTACATTTTCAAAACTGCTTTGTTTATTTTAATATGGTTTCTTCTTTCCATTGATAGAAACAATAACAAAACATCGACAATTCGATTTCACAATTTACATTGACGCACACATACCTACATTACAGAGCTCAGGTTTAAATACAGTATGTGCGTTTTGCTATGGTTAAATATTTGCCAATCTTTGCAGGCCAGGAGTTGGACTGCACTCGCTGCAGAAGTATTATATATATATATATATATACATATATATATATATATATATATATATATTTCCTGAGGCTTTCAGCATGTTTCCAAGTTCCCAGAATATTTTCATAGCCTCTGGGAGACAAAAATCCTATTTTTTTTTCTCCTATTTTACTAACAGGGTATTTTCTGGGTATGAAAAGCTGCTATCCTGCTGGCAGAAACGTAATCGATAGAGAGCAGGCAGAGCGCTTAGAACAGTTCAGCAAGTCAACCGACATTAAGAATAAACTTGCATTTTTTTGCGGGCGTGATGGGGCTGTTGTTTTAACCGCAGCCCAGCAATGCATTCCTGCAGAAGTTCAGCAGTAGCTGATTCAGAGTTTCCATTTTTATCTAAAGACAAAAAAAAGTCTGTGTGGCCACACGCTGGATGGCCATCCTTGGAACAGACTGTTTCCTCTCAAAAAAAAAAACTGTCAATGTGTAGCATTATAACTACTCAGTTTTTCTATAGTGAAGAAACATCTGCTGCTGGGAAGAAAATAAAAAAAACTCTGGCATAATGAACTGGTATGATGAATCTATGAAATGTATATGTTTTTAAATTGATGAGAATCTATTTTTGGCCTCAGTTGGCCCCACATTCCTCCGCTGCTTGTTCTCGTTATAGACAGCACTCTCATACATGTACCTCCATGTCTGTGCTACCAATTCCCTTTTCAACTGCAAAATAGCTACAGTGCAGTAATATACACCTGGATTTTCAACAGGCTTCCTATTACAATTTCCTAATCACCTCTAATACTGACAAATTTAGCGTTTATGGTTTTGCTGTTTATCTTTTTCTGCCTATTAATATGACTTTAACCTGAGCAGTAGGGATGGATGAGAAGCTCACTGAAGGGCATCGCAGCAGGTCCGCACTACAAGGGACTACAGGGAACCTACATGTTGTCAGTGAGCTTAGTGCGAGCACATACTGAAAACAGACTGGAACGAGAGTCTGTATAACCAGTGAAGTGTGTGTGATGACTCAGTTTCTTTATAAATGCTAAAATAAACATTATTTTGTGAGGAGTTTTAGCCATTGCCTGGTGAGAAGACTGGGATTTATTCTGAGGTTTTACTCCTGATTGAATTGAAAACTAATTCTCAGTGCTCTAGCTGACTGTTGAAACTTAGCGGTACCAGCATTTAGAAAAGTCTGGACATAGTTTGCAGTGGGGAAAAAAATTGGACAAGTTTTTTTTTTCTTGTACTTTCCACGTCTACAGAAAGATCTCACGAGTTCTGGGACAGGGATTTTAGAGCAGTTATTGGCAGTCTTTGATCCTGCTGAGGTAAAACGGCACAAAGTGACAGGTGAGCTGGCAGACCGACGCCTCCTCATCCTCTTTTACGAGTGCTTGTGTGAAAATGCTGTCTTGAGGCAAGTCCATGACAGCTTGACCCCGACAAATCGTCAGTGTTGGTGACATATTTAACTCCCTACAAAACAGATGAGTACCTCCACACTGTGAATTCCCCTGAGCTAAATAAAATAAAGCAGTTTGGTAATATATTTTTTCTTTTGAGCATTCTTTAACTTGGTGAAGGGATAGAGGGAAACAGTGTGAAACAGAGAAGAATTACCGTACATCTCATCTCTGGAAGGTTTGGTCTGAATAGACTGGCACTATTACCAAGATGCACCTGTATCTGGGGGGGGGGGGGGTGTGGCGTGTGAACTTCGCCATGCCAACCATTGACAGGAAAGTCATGGAACTCTGCTCCAAAGAAACAGAACTTCTTACTAGTACATCAAATATCCAGCATGGTTTTGAACTGACCATGAGTTTCAAGATGACTTCGTTTATACTGTACACTATACAGTGTTCATTTCAATTGATTACATTTCAAGAAAACAGATGAAATGTGCAGCACTGCAGTAACTACAGTAATGCGCTGTGACAAAATGCTGGCACAGGTTAAATTTAGTTTCAGCATTTTATTAGTGTATCCATGCAATCAGAAATTTGATTTTTTTAGATCAAATAACATTAAATGTGTTTTTTTTTCTGAGGCAATGATTTCTTTCTTTGGCTTGTTTCACAACCCTTCCAGTAAAAAAAAACGTATAAAAATAAAAAACACAATTTTATGTTTAAAGAGATTATGAAAGACGGTAGCTATACTTGTATGTGCACAGTCTGCATTTTCTTTTCACTTTTTAAATGAAAAACACAATAATAAAACATGCAAAGATAAATATCTGAATGTTAATTTTAAAAACACAGTACATGTACATGTACCTCTCCTTAATCAAACAGGGCTCAGTGCTGTTTTGCCAATATTGTTGCACCACATATTTTGCATTTTATACATAGGGTAGTTATCCTTGAGAACTTATCTGAAGTAAGTGCTTTGAGAATCCCCTTCCAGACAATGTTTAAACACCTAAGCACACATAAATGGCAAATAATAGCATTTCTTGGTCAGGTCTTCCAAGGACTTTTCCCTGAATGAATTTTTTTTTTTTGCTGAAACAAGAGACATGCTCTTCTCCTCAGCTCCTAGCAACCCATTCATACTTAAAGATACACACAAGGAGCTTTGATTGGACTAATGCAAAGCAAACATGACTCTATTGGTTTTTCTATATCATGCTCTTGCATTCCAATGTTTGCTGGATGCTGGCATGAGTCATCGCCTTCCATTTCTTCAACTTACCTTTCCTCCCACAAGCACAGCATCGATTGCCTTCCAAACGTCAATCAAAAATGTTTCCTTGGCAGCCATGGCCACACACTTGTCCAGTAGAGCTGAGTGACACTCCCCCCCACACACACTCGCATGACCCCTCCCTTCCCCCATTTTGCAAGAGGAGGGGTGTTATTTACCCTCAGAAAAATCTCCCAGGACCAAAATGCAGCTCGTGGTTCCGTGCCAGGAAAGCAACACAAAAAGGGAGCCCTGAGAGGCCGCTGCCTGCTGGAGTCATTTGGACAGCACTCTGTCCCCTTTCGAGAAGGATTACCGGAGATGTCTGTGTGAGGAGAATTTGGAGGAAAACTCAAGGAATCGTCGACAACACTCCGGTTTCGGGCACCGTAAAGGAGACTCTTCCACTGTCGATATTCTGTGGACACATCGTGCTCACCTCTCCCTGCACGCGGCCACACCGGACACCGGTAAGCCCAAGATGAAAGTGCCGAATCGCAGAGGGCCAGCGTTACGCTTCCAAACTCCTGCATTTCAAATCAACTGTGCAGTTCTTTCTGTACGTGGACAGAGGTAGAGAGGCAGAGACTAAATTACACTTTACTTTTTAACTGCTTCCTTGCAAAAGTGACTAATGACTACAGAACAACAGTTGCAGTAGATACATGGATTTACTTATTTGCTTACTTTGTCTCGCATTTCAGTAAAGGGCGGAAATTTAGTTTTCTACTTTCTCTGGGTTGACCTTAAGTATATTTGTACTTGTTGTGAGGCTAAATTAAAACAGATGAAACTCACGCTGAACATGTCTGGAGAAAACCATATTACTTGTATTGATTCTCCCCTCAGCAGCATTTGAGACACATAGTTGTAAAAGGCACTATATAAAAATAAATTGAATTAGATTGAATTGAGTTTGGCTAAATATATTTCTGAGATTGTTTCTTACACAGTGCATGTGTAGCGTTTCCCAGGCATCCCCGGCAGAGGCTTTTAGAGCCAAACCCGTTTTAAAGAGCAAACAGAATTTTGTTAAGGAAACTCAGCAAGGCTTTGTCCGGTTTTCCTTCTCTGATAAATCCTGCTTGTGGTGAGCAATCTCAAGTCAAACAGCTTCCAATTGTTTATTTACTTATTTAATGGGGGAGGGGGATTTAGGATGAAAACCTTGTTATCTGGAACAGTTGGGGGTCAAAGTATTGCCCTCTTCCCTCACAGGGGAGCCGCGGAGCCTCTACCTCATTAATATAGAGATCAGTATTGATTGGCATCTCATGTATCTTTTATTAGCTGTTCTCAGTCTGCAGTTATTTGTAGCCAGATAGTAAATAATAAATTTCCAAGACAGGATTCCTCCAGGAGTTACTAATGTATACAACAGTTACATCATAGATGTTTAGTAAGAAAATTTGTATAGGTTCATCTGATTATGTTTACATTTATTCATATTTTGCTACTGAATGGTTCTTTCCCTAAATGCTGAAATTGAATTGTTTATTAATTAGCATATATCTGACATCTCTGTGGCTACTCAGTGTTGTCAGATCACTTTTGGTATCTGTCATAAACATGCTAACAATTTCTGTATGGATAATTTGGGATTAAACTATTGTCCATTAACAAGGACACAGAAAATTCTCAATCACAGTATTGTATGCATCATGTTTTAAAATATGACCACACATGGAACAGAAACGTTCTCTATGGTATAGAAAATGTTGAACAATCTCCCAGGAATATAACGTGGGTGAGAGTAAAAATAAATTTCAGTAGATTATATCTTCTATTTACTTACCTAACAGATGTTGTCAAGCAGAGCATCTGTTCCTTACTTATTTCTTTTACTTTTTAAAAGCTCATAGATATGCAGAGAATAATCACAGATTGCCCAGCTCAAGAACAATAAAGCATAGTAGGGACATAACAGATCAAAGTACTAGTAATTAAACTCACAGCCAAACGTTATTGTCAGCGTCAGTGCCTCACACCTCCTGGAGCTGTTGTTTCCATCAGCAAGAGTTTTCTCGCAGCGACCTGCAGAGTTAAAACACGACAAAGGGGCTTCTTTAGCACAGACAGCACTGGAGAAGATCACACGAGTGCTGTCACAGAATTGGAGCACATTCCAAGTGTTGTTGCTGACCCAGGCGAGGTGGGAAATCTAAAAGGGTCTCAGTTTAAAATAATAGCGAGGTGCTACTGGAAAATCTCAGGCTCTGACAAAAGCGAGAGAGAGAGAAGTAGGCAGGTAGGCAGAATTTTCAATACAGCAAGGCTTCTAGTCTAGGAGTATGGACATTTTAATTGTTGAACCCATAGCTTATCTCGATACAAAATGCATGATGCCATCTGTGAGCATGCCCTGACTTCAGTGAAGATTAAGTATCGTGACCGCATGTCAGCAAGTCACGTATTGTGCTTGGGTGGTGATGAGTCTCAGCTGGAGGACACAGGCCCATTAATGAGCAATCAGGCACGATGCTCTGAATAGGGCTCACGTGGGAGCCTCGTCCCACGTGTGCCCCCCACCCCCTGCGTCGTTCCCCATGGCTACACCGGCGGGCTGCCCTCCTCAGAAACGCGCACGCAAATGCTACTCACCGGGCACGTCCTTCACGTGGTGCAAATTAGCACCAGATGCTAAATATCAGTGTCAGTGCCGTTCCAATCTGAGGTGCTCTTCACAGGATTAAATGCCTCTCAGGAGTGTGCCTGGATCATCATTTTAATCGCTCTTCCCCTGCCTGTCAGATTTACTGTGCCAGGACAATTTTGCATGGCTTAGCAGCTGGTCCAGGTCTCAATGGTCCTCCTTGTCTGTGCCATGTGTTGCGATGCAGCACTAGTGTGTGATTGCTGATCGTCTCTTGGCAGAGTATATCTTCACGTGCACGTTGTACTGATGCTTCGAATGAACGTTAAAGATGCTTTTAGTGTAGAACTTCCCTGGGGATAAGTAAACGATCCAACCTATTTGGCTGAAGGAAAACAAAGACAAGTATATTTATTAAAAGGGCACAGGTACAAGGCATCAATGAAATCCCACTCCAACACATCAGTGGTATAGGTTTTGTGCCAACAGACCTGCTGCACAAGTTACTTAATAATTTATTAATTTAACTGTCATACAGTAGCTACTCAGTGAGTTCATGTAAAATGCATGGGATTAATCAGGATCTGGGCTTGTGGCTTTTGTGATATATTGACCTTTCTTTTCTCTTGTTGTAATATATCATAATAAACGAGTTAGTCAGTCAACAGCAGTGGTTTGAATTAGAAGAACACATGATGAGTTAATGTGTACTTACGCATATAGTTAAAATATTCGTCATTATCATTTAACACCTTAGCGGCGTTTTACACTTGGGAGAAAAAATGAATCGATTTATAAACCCTTGACCCTCATGAAAGGTACAACAAAAAGATCCACTCATGGATCTATATAAACTTGCTTATAACATCTACACCAGTTCAATACTTGATCCCAAAAGTATGCAGCCCATTTGGCTTCTCCAATTATTTTAAAATGTCTTCAAGTCTCAGTACAGAGACAGAAGGCTAAATTAGCTAAATTAGGACAGTAATTAGTTAGATCTAGTGCCTAAGTTCTGAGCTAGAACAAAGCGTACAGAATCCCAGCCCTCCAGCACCACTGTTGAGCCTACATGCTCAAACCTTTTTTTTCGTGACCCTTTTAGAAACCATAAAGCAAAGCACTTCAGCCCAGCTACCCTCCTGCTCTCAGCATTCAAAGTGTTCCTCCAGATACTACTTTCTGTGATCATACCAGTCCTTAAACACACTGAGCGAACCTCCAGGGTTTAAATAGGCCTCACGGATTTTACACCGTCGAACACAATTTCTACATAGATTTGAAATAACCTTTCTTGAAGAAAAAAAAAATCATTTTCAAAACTGTCACGTTTAACTTATTTTACAGTGCATGGGGTCACTATAATTATTTGTCAAGGACAATATATTATATAATATTTAAGCTTAATTGATTTAGCTCAGTTGTGATTAAAGAGCAGTTTAGTCTTTTATTACATTTTAAAGGCACTTCCCTGAAGATGATACATACCACATTCTTACAATTCACTCCATTTGTCTATTTATAACTAAATAAATAAGTAACGAAGCAGCTGTGAAAACACTTTTCCTGTCATAAATTGCCTGTTAACAGGGCACAGGGAGCAGTTTTAGTGGCTGCAGTAAAAACATCTCTAATAAACTAATGAATGTGTTCTGTCATATCTGATAATTTTTGTCATTTTAATACCAAACCATTATATTGAATGAAGCCTTTACTGACATTTTGTCACGTAACTTTGACCTTGTAATCATACATGGTGAGGTGTCCTTATTTATTTACTGGAGTTTATAATTCCATGGTAGTCAGGAAAATGTTACAATTGCAGGTAACTGCATTTAAACAAATTAGAAACACAACTGTTAAGATAATTGAAATAAAAGGATACATATATAATAAAACTACATACATAGAAATTTACTTTATTTATATAACATTATTGTCATGTTATACAAATAAATTGCTGTCTACATTTACTGTCCTTGTCTTAATTTTGATAGCTTTATAGACATGACTAAAAGCACTTAGATAAATGATTTAGATAAACCAAAATATGCTTACTTCCGTGTGTTTATCCATTTTTACCACAGCTTTCTATTCAGACTTTCATACCCTTTTCTTCTGATTTGGCTGACTGTGATCTGTGCCTTGCCTCCAATTATAAAACCTAGGTATCTAACTTTACAATTTTATCATTTTAACAATTTTATCAAAGATGTTTATAAGACCCACATAACTCTGCTATTTCAAATTAACCAGTGAACCTGCCACTATTAGAAGTAGCAGCTTCAAACAAGAAAGACTTTCAGAAACATGGAACAATGAGGATTTTGTTGAGGTGAGTGAAGTAATCAAAGTTTGTCTGAGGATCTGAGGTGAATTTACCCTTTCACTGACTTGACTATAATCTGGTCTGTTCAACATGTTTCTCAGTGACTTTTTTTCTGCCAGATTTTGAGTGAATTGAAATAAACCGGAGAGTCTCTGCCTGAGACAGATCTTGGAATTGAATCTAGATTTAAAACATGCACACACTTGCACAGAAACACAAACACACACACACACACACACGCACAAAATCAACAAACGTATTAAAGATGACACCACCATGGCGCCAATAAATTTGTGGTAAAAATTGAAAAAAACCCAACACTGCCCAAACTGTAATTAGTTTAACTACAAACACACAGGAAACCAGGTCTGTGCATGTTTGCATTGTAATTGTAATAGTATTAATTACAAATTATCAAGTAATTGTATAATCGGTTAGTATAAAATTATTAATGAGCCTCAGACCTACATAGGATTCAGCCACATACTGAAAATTGTAAGCAAGTATAAACAGAAAAAAAGCCAGATAACTCCATAAATACAGAGAAAAAAAACTGAATATGGGAATAAAGAGAATTTTTTTTCACTCTGGTCCTTTGTAGAGTTAGTCTCTGATATTGGGTGTTGCCCAGCAACCACTGAAAGCCTCAGTGTCCACAACAATTAATTCTATTCATTAAGTAAAGCCGGATTGCTTGTTTAATTATATGGTAGTCCATTTTACCACACCTCCATGTGTTGAGTAGAAGTTATTTGAGGGTAAAGGAGTTTAAAGACGTGGTTTGGGATCGGAAGGCCTGGGCTCTCGTTTATTCAACAGCTGCCAGAGGAGAGCCGCATCGCACGCAGATGAGTTACAGCGGTTTATCAACAGCCATGTGAACTTGTTTTAAAGGTCAGGGGTCACTGAAAATATGTGCAGAGGATTTATTGAAAGGCATACGGGACTGGCTTTTAAGTGCAACTTGAAGGATTTGTGCATTTTTTGTTGCCTTTGATTTACACAAGTAAGACGTAACAGACCTAAATGAGAAGCATCACACTTGTGTGCTTTGTTTCTTTATGCATTTAGGTGCTTTGGGATTCATTGCATAGAAATGCCATGTAAAGTGGAATGCACTATGAGAACATCCACAGATTATTCCTTTTCTCCTAGCCCTGTCTGAAAACAACCCATTTTCAAGCATATTGCTGTTTTTCACTTGCTGTGTTGTTTCAATTGTTGGGTTCAGTAAAAGAAAAGGAAGTAATTTTCCTGCAAATTCCCTGAATACTCTGAAGCCAAAAAGGCAGGCTGCAACCACTAAAACAGTCATCGAAAGAGAATGAATGCAGAGAAAATATCCAGGGTAATTTAATGTTGGTCAAATTTAAAGCATGTATATATGATAATGTGTGTGTGTGTGTGTGTGTGTGTGTGTGTGTGTGCGCGCGCGCACGCGTGTGGTTGTATTTATGCTTGTTTTTAACAGAACATTTGTCATCTGAGAAGACAAGGACTGCATTTTCTGCAGCTGCCTGTAAACAGTATAATGGACACAAACAGCAAACTTCAGATCAGCCTTTGAATTCCAAACTGAGCATAAATAACAGAAAGCAAAGAACAATTTGTAAAAGCACTTAAATTTTACAGCCATTCACCATTGCTTTCAAGCGAGTGTTGTTTAAACTTCATTAAAGCGGGGTAATTTAGTAGTAATTTAGTCCTTTAGATTGCTCAACGTTTATGACACGTCATGAATTTTTTCATTACGTAACTGTTCTTCGCCTACAATATTGTCAAAGTTTTCGGGGCTCCACAGTAATCACGGTGGACAACTGGGGGGCTCACCTGCAACACCTTTCATTACGTGGCTGACGAAAGCGCGCTTCAAATCAGGAACCAAGCAGCGCGCTTGAATAAGCGACATCCGCAGCGTTTCAAAGTGCTCTAAAGTGACACCCATAAGTGCCAGAGGTGCAAATGTACCGTATTCTGCGTACACACTGTCACTTTCACGCAAAACGGTCCGATGCTGAAATTTGCTTCAGCCTGCTAATGCTGATAATGTGAGAGGACAATACACTGTTCTCCGAGGGACATCACGTCTCAAGCAAGGGCAACTGGCGAAAAAGTTAACTGTAAAATGCATTTACAAGTTTGCACAGTTATAGATGCCTTGTACAAAACGCAATCAGCAGATGAAGCACTTTGCAGTTTCTTTATGCCCATTGCTTTGATGTTATTGTGGAAAATAATCTTTGGTACAGCCCTGCAGCTTTTGAGGAGATTTAATTTTAGATTTTAATTTTCATTGCGTGTATGACAGAAGAGAGGCGAGGCTGGTGTAAGTGTTCCAGCAGGCGCGCCCATGCCCCCGCAGCTGGCCCCGCCCCTGGCACGCTATTGGTCCTGATGACGGTGAGCAGTCCACGGTGCAGGAGTCCAGCTCGCATTTGAAAGGAGGGATGCGGCGGACAGATGTCCTCCTCCTGCTGATCTTCATTACTCCGGTAGGAAAGGTTAGGGTACCGTATAGAACGCAAAAAGTGCACTGTCAGGAATGAAGAAGTAAAGGTTTGAAGTTAGCCGACGGCCACGCCTAGTCAGACAGCTGTGGCACACTTGTGGGAAGGATACAGAAACTTGTCTGCAATACCTTTTTTTTTCCTGCTCTGTTTATGGATAATGGGAATTTAACCATGCGGAAGGTAAGCAGAAGTGAAGTCTTTATTTTACATAGTCACGGTTTAGCCGCGAGTTCCAGTGCATTACTTTTACATCAAAGTTTTAATTTAGTCTCCTACAACGTTGTTTTTTTCATTTGTTTATTTCGTGAAATTTTCCATGTTTTTGTGATCATGACAATTAAATGAGTCTTACTAAGTTGAATCGTTAATGATTTACAGCAGAATATATCCAGAAATATAATGGCAAATATATTTACGATATAAAAGCAGTCCCAATTTTAGCACCACAGTTTCAGGTGACCTCGGTATAAATTATTCTTTTTTATTCTCCTTTTATGTAAAGCTTTTTCTTTCGAGCCACTCTGTAACTCGTCAGTTTGCTCATAATTTACGGGGATGTTTGAACTCAAGCCTGCGCTGGTTACCAATAAACATTTCAGAAAATACATTTCAGAGGGATTATTTCTAACAAGTACAAAACATTTCCTTTCTGTTGGCAAGCGCGAAGCTTTGGTTTCAAATTAGAGATGTTTTCCTTCAGCAAATATTTTACAATATTTTACCTTTTTGTTCATGACAACACATCTTAGGCGTAGTGGGAGGTTGGATATTATTGCATATTTATCGAATGTCAGTCGGTGCACGACTATCTTCACATCCACAGTTCTCACACTAAATCCCAGCATCCTACTACATTTTCCAGGATAGACATGGGAAAGTGCAGTCAGTGGTGCAGTTCACTGAGTCCAATATATCTTCAAGAAATGGACTGTAAAGTTTATTTTCTGTGCTGCCAAAATAGTATGTGGACATGTGATAAATGTCCCTGTAAACTTTTAAACTTTTTAAAATGTACAAATAAAAACCTTAACTACTCAAGCTACAGATTTGCCTGTTAATTGCAAACTAACTGGATCCTTTAAGGAAGTCTGTCAGGTAGCCCCCACCCCACCCCACCCTTACCCTGTGGTTTCTCTCTGATTACTTATATGGTGAGTACACATGCAGTGTCACCACGGCAACCTATCCCTTAGGATTCTGAGAAGAAGAGACTTGGTATAATTAGTGCAATTTCCCTGCACTGTGCAGAATATTGGCTTCTATATCGTATTCCTGAGAGAACTGACAAGATAAAAAGGTACATCCACAATCTGTCTTATTTCTGGCAGAAATAGTTTTCAAGTGATATGTAGAAATTTCCCTCATAATATTTTTTATGAGTATGCAAGAATGTTTTTTAACTGACCCCCCCCCCCACTTGGATGTGCCCGATGGACTCCGGTTGAGTTAAAAGATTTTCCAGACTTTTTCATGTTCTCTAGATTTTTGCCTCAAGAGGGGGCACTTGAAGCTCTCTTTTGGACTGCAATACACCTTCAAAGTTTTGGGAGCAATCGCTCCTCTGTGAGCTGTAGGGAAGCTCTTCATTAACAATAGAAAAAAAAAAACGAAAATGGGAAACTGCAGTTAAGGGGAAAAGGAAACGTGACAGAGAGGATAATCTACAAAATCCTTAAGTAAAAGTGCTGTTACATTGAGCAGAGACACTCAGACTGCCCCCGGTGGCCAATATGGACGCAACCTACCTGCAAATATATTTTTCCTCTGCTCCTTACGTCTCCCAGTGTAAAGTTGCTTTATGAGATGACTGCTTTCATATGGCCGTTGAGGTGGTTTTGTGCCACAGTGGATCTCATTTTCAGTGCTCCCATGTCACAGCTTCAGATATAATCTTTTAATACTTGGCTTACCTGTCAATTAAATGGATGCATTACTGATCATCCTCACCTTACTTCAAAACCCAAACTGATGTCTCAGACTGAACGCAACATTAGACAAGCGACGACCAAAGCAAAGGTCTCGGCAGTTGTTCCAGCACGTGGTCTCTCCAGCTGCCTGAGCACCCTCTAAGTGCAGATGTGAAGAATGCTGCAACGGATGCCAGGCTTCCGGGAGAGCTAGGCACCTCGCAACACCACAAAAGGGAAACGGTGTCGCGCCAACAAAAACGCTACGGAGCCCCCACTCCCCGCTTCACTCACCCCCCCCCCACCCCACTGGGATAGCAGGAGGAAACGGGAAAGTGTGGAGAAGCTGATTGCTGACCAGGGTACCTTCTGGCTTTGGCTCTACAAGCTGTTGGCATCCTGTCAAAACCTCATTCCTGTAGAGATTTTGTAGACAGCACATGTATACATTAATGGTCCATTTGTTCTTTTTCTAACACGTTTACCTATTTATAGTAATTTGTTATTACAGTGTTGATCAGTGCTCAGTTCCTCACAGTTTTAAAAACTGAAGTGCATAGTTATTGGCTGCATAGACGACAAAAAGAGTTTTGTAAGGTTTTCCATGTTCTAATTTGGCAGACAAAAGCTGCTCTCCAGTTTCTACTCATTGAGAAAGTCAGAAGCAGCAGTTCTATGCTGCTCTCCCTAACTGGGTCACACAGACTGTACACGCTCAGTCTGTCACTTCCTTGTGAGCCAAAACGACTCAGGTTTCCCTCTTTTTCTTTCATAGATTTGGGGCCAAAAATACCCATAGAAAACCGCTGTCTGTCACCTTATTCATGAACAGTCACAAGACTTGCAAATAATGGCAAGGGCATGGCAAATTCATTATTTAACTTAAAATAAATACTGTTTTAGTCCATATTTAAGAATTTCCCTTAGCAGTTAAATGTTCATAAGTTTTGTTATGGGTTCTGAAACCTCTTGATGTTTAACAGTGGCGGGACAGAACATTCAATGAGAATTTAAACAGACACAATATCTTGTTACCAAGCATAAAGTTTGGTATCTTTGGAAGACACTTTAACCCCAAACCTCCTTGGCCTTCCTACAAAACATTCCTCAGCCTCCATTTCCCATTTCAGCTGGAGGGGCACTGTGGTACAGTCTGGAATGTAGCACTTCAAGATCAGCCTCTGGGCTTCCACCACCTGTCAGATGAATTTACGGGGCTAGCCAACTTTCATCATTCTCGCCTTCCCTCTTGTGCTCAGTATATTAGCCTCAGGAAGATGTCTTTTGGCTTCCAACAGTCATTCTAAATTGCATCGATAAAGCAACAGAGTAGGGGTGGGGGCCCTAAAATGTTCACATCCACCTTGAGAGGTTTTTGCATCCATCGTTTGAGCGATGCACCTAATGAAGACAAGTCATAGATATCTGTAGTGAAATGTTTTCCAAATGTATCTTCATATTGTCAAAACTGTTAGCATCACGATGACTGAGTGTACAGTTCATTTTTAAACAGTGTTTTGCTTATGGTGTGGGCGGGGTGGTGATTCACTGGTCCTCAGAGGACATGGAACAAGAGCCCAAAAGGCTGTGCAGAGAACAGGGCAACGTTCTGTATGTGACTTTACTTGATATTTGGATCAATATCAAATTTTGCATTGTTGTTGTATTAAAGGAGATGAAATTGCAATACTCAGGGTCATTGTCTCACAGACACACACGCTCGTGCACGCACGCAGACACATGCACGCACACACACACACACACACACACACACACACACACACACACACACGCACTAGAATTTTATATCAGCCTTTAATAGAACTATCCATCCATCCATTATCTAAA
>JABJVR010003946.1:0-15307 GCA_025773905.1 Chitala chitala
ACCAAAAACTCCGCAGTGTGGAGAAAAAAAACCTCTGGGGGCCCAAGGTTGAGTGGCTGCCCAGCCCCTCCTGGGCATCCTAACATTACAGATAGTAGTGATACTTTATAGAGAGTTGGATTGTTCCAAGTAATTTTATATAAATCAGTCAGTAGCGGCGACAGAAGGGCACAGTACAGACCGACAACAGACATCCACTTAAACTGACGCGACACAGACCGCTGCCCCAAGCACTTTGCTGCATATTCACACACGCTTCAGTATTAATTATGACTGCACGTTGCTCCCCAGAGCACCTGTCCCTTATTCCCGTCACCTCACGGCTGCTGGCCGCACTTTATACTACACGACCTAGATTAACATACAAACGTGTAATAACTCTGTGCCCCACCTACAGAATGCAGTATTTAGTGTCCTGTTCCACTGTCAGACACCTGTTCTTAAACAGTGCCTTCAATTGTTATTCCACAGTACTCATATGTAGTACCCCCCCCTTATACACTATGCCCTATATGTATAGGCCCTGTGTCTGTGTTGCACCCTAGTTTTGGATTAACACTTTTGTATCACTGTATGTGTATAGCTGGTATGACAAAGCCCACATGAACACTTGAAATGTGATCAGGTAGCATATAATACAAATCACAGTCCACAGTGTGCAGACACTTCAGGGCAGCTGTGAGTGTCAGTGGAGCCTGCCCGCATGCTGTTTGATATCCGTGGTTTGTGCTCTTCCGCGACTCCCCACAGTTGTTCGCTGTCTGAGTCCTTGCCATCTATGGTTGCTTGTGCAAAAACGCACAGCTGCACAAGCAGGCAGGAGGTCTGGAGCCTTTCATAAAATGAGCAATATCATTGGCCGTTGATCTGTGAGTCACGTAAGTGTGACTTGCTATTGACTGCTGACATCCATGCTTATAGGTGGAGACAGAGAGGGTAGGTAATACTAAAGGAGGACGAAAACCATTTGCCCTTAGCTCAGCTCATGAGCAGCAGTAATAACTGCCATTTGAAATGGCCTGAATGTAGACAGGACCATATCTGCAGAATGCATGAAGACAGGTCATGCTTATAAGTGTATTACACTGTACTGGTGCATGTTAATGATGTTTGACTGTCCAAGTGAAAATCCTCACTTGTTTGATTTAAATTTGCTTTCTCTTTAATGTTTGTCTTTTGGTAGTAGCTGAACGGCTTGATGTCGATCAGTCAGCGTTGCGTTGCACTGAGCCGTGCTCATAAAGCACAGCCGCGGTGCATGCTGGGAGTGACCTCATGGGGACTAATCTTGTGTTCGACTTTCACAGTTAGCAGGAATCTAACAGGGGTTAGTGACAAAATGCATGACAATTGACTAGAACTGATAAAAAGAGGGTCTGCAGATGCATTTAAACTTATGAGAGCATTGTGGAATTAGTTTTTCATCCTTGGCATGCTTTTGTTAATAGTGGTTTGTATTTATTTTTTTTTGTTTTGTTTTTCGGTGTGTTTTAAATGGTTCCTCCTCAACATTGTGTATTAAAATCATGTTTAAAGACTTCCTGGTTTTTTTTTTTTTTTTCCCCTCCTTTCTTGAAGGCAGTCATTCCTCAGTATGTAAAATATAATTTAATTTTCACTAATGATTTTTTGCTTTTAAATCTCACGATTTATCTTCAGTGTCTGGGAGGGGGGGGGCAGGACCTGGAATAACTGTACTTGGCATCAGTGCACAGTTTTCTGTGTTGTAAGATTTTTATGTGCCACAAATGTAAACAAAACAAAAAAACCAAAGTTTCTTCCACAATCTCAATTATCGGTTCTCTTGACTTGAAGGTACTGATCTCACCAATACGGTTAATGACCTTGTTATAATATCTGTGCTTGTTGAAATTCATGCTAATATGTGCCACTCTGTGCTCAGTGATTCATTGCATAGAAACATGCTGATGACTTTATGAATTGGTAATTTGTAGGGAACGCACAATTTCCCCCTATAATTCAAAACACTGCAGAAACATTCTGATGTTAGAAATTGAGCCCATTTTGTAAACTGAGGAATTGCTGCATTTTTACATGTGAAACAAAACAAACACTTCTAGTTGTTGGTGAAGTAGCAATTGGCATTATTTTGGCATGACTTGGCTGCTTATTGTGATGCAGACATGCATCATTAAAGCAGGTTGAGAACTGGACAAACCCTGTTGCTCTTGGTCACTCCCTTGTAGTGACATTTTACTGCACTACATATGCTGTTATATTTGAGTGATTTTGTGTTTTAGGTCCCTGGGCAAAGGTGTCACTTTTTTAAGATGGTAATTTTACTAGGCAATGCAGAACTGCATGTATATCCTATTAAAAACTCCACTGGAGATTTTTTTTTTTTTTTGCTTTGAGAACATCTGCCCTGACACAACATGTCCCAAGCAGACGAGCAGCACCCCCCTTGCCTACGCTGTTACTGTTTTGGTGTTGAAGTGGAATGTTGATGGACCTGCGTCTCCCTCCCCCCACTTTGCAGGCTGAGACCCGTGCTGAGTTTGCTGAGAGGTCTGTGGTAAAACTGGAGAAGGCAGTTGATGACCTTGAAGGTAGGGCCATTTCCAGTGGCTAGTTAGCACATGCCTTTACATGCACCCTTGATTTCTTGCAGTCTTAGAATTTTCTCTCCTTTTCCTGCTAATTCCACACTCTGCTGTTGTACTCGTGTGCCAGAAGATCAGCTATATGCCCGTAAATGAAGCTAAAGGCTGTTGGGGAAGGGCTGGATCTTGCCTTCAGTCATGTGACATGTAAATCCTCTTTGGCACGTGGTTGTTTGGCTTGGTGTGATGTTGGATAGATACAAAATGCATGGATGACATTGACCTGATCTGACCCGTGTACAAAGTGTGTTGCTCTGACAGTAAAGGGACGTGCAAGTGTAAACCTTTGCATGATTGGTAAATGGGCAAGCTGACACAGGATGTGTCTGTGTTTCTGCATGAAAGAATGTACCCAGAATCATGCTGGAAATACACTATACTTACCTAATCTAATTTTTGGCCTCCAGAAACTGGCTGTGAATGTAAATTTGGAGTTTCATTTTCTTTTTTCTGAAATTGACAGTTTTCTCTAACTTGATATGTTTGAATGTGTAGCTTTATAATGCTGCATTCAGTGTATGCTGAGATGTGGCTGTTCATTTTATTAAACTGGTTTCTAGGCAGCTAGCAAAGTAACAATGTAATTGTTTCTGGCATGACAATGGATATTAAATTTTTTTTTTTTTTTTTTTTTTTTTTTTTTTTGAGTGGATGCCTGGTATGGTGTTGCTACTTTTAATTTTAGTTGCTATCACAGACTGTATTTAGCTTTACCAAGGCCTGTCTGCTAGTTACAGATAAGACAAAATGGCACGTTGTAGTGATATGAAAAAATTAATGCACTACATTTTAAGGTATTGAAGCCTTGAGCATTAGACATGCTGTATATGCATGTTATTGTGTTCTGGTAACATCAGAAACTTCAAGGCAAAAGTTAATGTCGAAAGCCAAATGCATTTACAAATTACCAGTTGAGTCATTTAGGGTGAAAACGGGTCACCAATACAAGTTTGTCAATCTACAAGAGCAGCCCTAGTCTATTGGGTTGATTTTTATTATGTAGCTGTAGCTACAATGTAAGGTTACATGATACATGGTGTGGGCAGTGTTCTCATATGTCTACCATGTAGGTTTCTGCTGTTATGGAAAATGGTACAATTACAGCTAGTGTAGCAGATCAGAATCTTTACCATCAGGGGAAATAATATTGGTATTTAGATATACACTATATTGCCAAAGGTATTGGGACACCTGCCTTTACATGCACATGAACTTTAATGGCATCCCGTGCCATTAAATGGAAACCCATTCCATGAACCTCTATGCACTGTTGTTGTGCTAATCTGAAGGCCACATGAAGTTTGGAGGTCTGTAGCTATTGACTCTGCCGACAGTTGGCGACTTCTGCACACTGTGCGCTTCAGCTCTGTCATTTTACGTGGCCTACCACTTCGTGGCTGAGTTGCTGTTGTTCCCTGTTGCTTCCACTTTGTTATAATACCACTAACAGTTGACCGTGGAATAGTTGGTAGCAAGGAAATATCAAGGATGGATTTATTGCACAGGTAGCAACCTATCAAGGTACCATGCTTAAATTCACTGAACTTCTGAGAGCGACCCATTCTTTCACAAATGTTTGTAGAAGCAGTCTGCATGCCTAGGTGCTTGATTTTATACACCTGTGGCCATGGAGGTGATTGGAACACCTGAATCCAATAATTTGGAGGGGTGTCCCAATACTTTTGGCAATATAGTGTACATCTGAGGTGTAACTGCATGCTAGTGTCACAACATTTGCAGAGAATTTTGCATGGTCCATTGTGTGTTAAATCTGCACTGCTTGTGGACGAGTGGATGATCAGAATGGCATTTTTTTTCTAGCTATATTTCACTGAATGGGTGAAGATGCTTCAGTTTTTATGGCTAAACACTTTACATATATTCTCTGCTCTCCATCTTCTGTGTGTCTTGCAGAGAGACTTGCTGATGCCAAGGAGGAGAACATCAAACTTCAAAACAGTCTGGACCAGACGCTCCAGGATCTTAACAGCTGTTAAACACCTGTTGATGCACACTGGTGTGGATGTAGAGCCTGTTTCTGTAGTTCACTGTGCTACCCAACACCTCTATTGATATCTTCTTTTGCTATTTATGCAACTGTTTTTGGTATGGGTCTATACCTGCGACTTCACTACACTTCGGTCTAAAACTTCACTTGCTTTCCCCCCCCCCCATCTCCCAAATGGAATGCATGTTTTGGGATGTTAAAACAGATGCCAGCGTAGTCTTCAGGTCACTCTTCTAATGACACCAGTCTGGTGTGTGTGGGGGGAGTTTTTGTAACTTCAAAATGCCGTTATGAGATTGTTGGTGTGCTTAATGTTGTAATATGTTGCAAATTTTTAAATGGATGTAATTTTCACATGCCAAAACCAAAGACATTTATATGGCATCCCTCTGTCTTGTGCTTTGTGGCCCTGCCCCCCCCCAAAAAAAAAAAAAAAAAGACTGCTGTATCTTGTGAGGATCATGAACTGTGCCAGGTTATTGTTCTTGTCCTTGGGAAGGAGGGGGTAGTGAGGTGGATCATGTTTGTTTCACACGAGGTAAATGTGTCTGCCTGTAAGCAATGTTACCTTACACTTGTCATAAAGCTGTACTAGTCATATCAAATGCATGTATAAACTTTTCATATTTTTTTTTTTTTGTATCACTTCTGGTGAAAGGGAACAAGAATAAAAAAAAAAAAAAAAAAGACTGCCCACATAACCAGTTTGTTTCAAGGAGTGAAGATTTAGCCATCTGAATTAATGCAGTTCCACTAATACATTAGTTCTGTGTGATTATCATGTGTGTAATGGAAAGCCTTTGCACTAGTCCAGAGTACAAGGATTCCTGACTAATTTTTTGGGGTGTTTTTTTTTTTTTTTATTTTATTTTTTTTGTTTCACACAACTTGGCACAATTGCACTACAGAGTAAATGAGTTTTAAACTGAAACACCAGGCTGCGTAAATGTTTTGTTAATGCCAAAGGCTTTTTTTCCTTAATGGTAATAGATAAAAAAATAAACTTTGCCATATTACTAAAGTGCTCTGTTTAATCTCTGTAAACCTGAATGGTACTAGTTTGTCCACTTCATGTTTTATTTACATAAGAATGCTTAACTAATTATATACACCTTTCCAGATGGGGATGAGACATTAAAAAATTGAAATTAAAATGTCAAGTTTTAGCAGCAGAGACAGTTTATTGTGTTAGCGCTGTTGCTGCACACCTCCAGCATCATGGCTTGGAATCTGCGTGGGTTTGCTCCCAGAGCCCCAAAGACATCTGGTTAGGTGGGATGGCCAACCCTAAAGTTTCCCTTAGTGTGTGCGCATATGTAGTTGATGTTCTGTCCAAGATGTCCTCTGCCTTGCATCCTAGGTTCCAAGCCACTCTTGACCTCGGATGGGATAAACGGTTTGGTGATTGATGGATGAGTTATGTCCAACTGTACTTCAGTAGTGATGGCATCCTCTTGACCAGTCATTCAAAGCATTTCATAAAGGCACATGAGTGCAATGGGTCAGTAGTCATAACGTCAATACTGGTGCTTCCTTGGGAGCTGAGGCATTGATAGTGGACTTGAACCAATTTGGGACAACACTGAGCCAGAGGTGCACTAAAGGTGCCAGTGCCCCTTCCCAGCATGTTTAACTAATATTTCAAAGCTGTATTAAAATGATAGGAGGACATTTGTACTATGCTGCTATTCTTTGAGTGTTAAAACTGGCAGACAATTATATACACACTACCTAATGCAAAAGGAATTCTCTCTGGTTTGTATTCCCCCGGTTTACTATATTCCAAATCCCGTACCATCTCCAGAATGCACAAAGACATGAACAAATTACTTGCACTACCACCTGCATTCATGTCAATATAGTGACTGTATAGATGGTCAGCAGTTTTCATGTCTTTGCCAGCCACATTGCTGTAAAATTTACTTGGGCTCTACAGATCACAGAATCGATGAAAAGGGCATTGCAGAATCTATGCTTTCTCAAACTTTTGAAAAGATTTGGACTGGCCACAACTGTCTGCTGCACATTCTACCGGCATGGGATTAGAGGGGTTCCCATGTGTGCTGTTATAGCATGCTCTGCAAACTATGTGGAACCTGACCACAAAGTTGGAAAGAATTCTGATGTGAACCCAGTCAAATGCTGACATTCAGTTTCCTCCTA
Source organism: Chitala chitala (assembly GCA_025773905.1). Classification (NCBI taxonomy): domain Eukaryota; kingdom Metazoa; phylum Chordata; class Actinopteri; order Osteoglossiformes; family Notopteridae; genus Chitala; species Chitala chitala. Next base: position 6,796 of record JABJVR010003946.1, read on the forward strand.
TTACTGGTAACTTTCAAACACAACGTCTCATAAATGCAAAATTTCATAGGACAACCTACACCTCACTGTTTTCCTCATACTATGTGGGAAGTATTACAGGAACATAACAGCAAAAACATCTTGTCTGAGCAACTTCATCTTCGTACAAGCTATCAGGCTACTGGACAGCATGACGAAGACTTTCATTTATGATCTGAATCATGAAGATGCCCCTTCTCACATTAACAATGTTCATTACACTTTGAGTATGGATACAGCTTAATTAGGAATTTTTTATTTGGATACAGACTTGGTAGTCTGCAGGTAGTGCTTGGCCTGAAATTACACTAGAAGATGACTGACAGTGTCCTACAAAAATTTAAACATTATCTCTCATACGGCTCAAAATCTAGTTACGCGCTTTAATCCAAAGCACCACTGAGTGCATTATCTTCGTCTTCGTAAATGTATAGTAAGCAATTGCGCCTCCGTGTAATATGTACTCCAAGACGTAAGGTGGCGCTATTACTGTTGTTGAACATGCTAATCCTGGGCTCGTGACGGGGAAGTGAATTTTATGGTATTGAACGTCCGGCAACGCGGGAGTCAGCGGAATAGAGAGCGAGCTCGCGCGTAGGCCGTGTTTTGTCCCTTAACAAACAAAAAGACCAATAATTTCATACCCAGTCGAGCGTTTAGGAGCGCTTGTGGTATGAACACGATTTTGCAAATCTTCCACTGTTAGCAGCAGGTCTAAAATGAGGTTAGGCCTTCGGGGGGCTGAATAAGAGTCCAGGTAGTTTACTAACATAAAGACAAAAAACACGTTCGTTTCCACCACAGTTTCAGAGGGATTTTTTAAAAGCTATCTGTGGCTAATCTACCAGTGAGCGTTTGTCGACAAGTTAAATTTGCTGAGAATTTTCAATACGATTTTATATTTTTTAACTTTTTGGAGTTATTTTTTGGTAACAGTCTCTTAGCTTGCTCTTGATAAGCCGGCCGACCTTCCGTTTAAGTACGGACCCAACATGTCGGATTTTGACGAGTTCGAGAGGCAGCTGACCGAAAACAAGCAAGGTAGGTAATGAGGTGTATCTACGTGTGTTTGCTGACCAGGTTCGACTTGTGCTGTTTCTCCGCTACTTACTTAACGCTGGAGGGCTGCAGCTACAGAAGCTGTGGTTGGATTTGGCTCTAATCTGATGTCCACTGTTTAACTTCACTGAACTCCCTGAAATGAGGCACTTGTAGTAAGGTGTGCTGAGGGTGCCTCGTGTGTGGTTTTAATGTGATGTTTTAATGCGAACAATATTAATATTATAGCTCTGTTGGAAATCGCACGTGTTTACGCTATTTTGAATCTTAAAATGACATCAAGGCCTTGATCTTGAGAGTTCATAACTTGTATTGCGAAAGTCACACGGTGTTTTCACTTTAGTGCAACTCGATCAGAGGTTTACAGTAATTATAAAAACAATCCTGCGTCAATGTTGGTGAACTCCACGTCGCGACTTTAATCTAACTGTGTAGAACGGGATAAGGAGAACCGGCACCGGCGTCGGACCCCGTCCCGTAGCCGGAGCCGCGAGAGGAAGAGGAGGAGCCATGAGCAGAGGACCACTAGAGACCAGAGGAGCGACAGCAAGGAGCGCAGACACAGGCGCAGGTGGGTACCAGCTCCTTAGGTGTGTGTTGGTCAGGCCGTCGCCAATGAAAACTCATTCATTGGTCATGTGCATAGGGATTATTTTGCTATACAATATATTCCTTTATTTGTTAATTAAGCATGTGTGTCCCAAAAAGTGTTTTTGCTTGACCTTCTCATATCATGTACTATTTTTTTTTTCTCCCTCCTACAGCCAAGGTAAAAGTGTCTGCACCCTTTCATTGTGTCAGTTGTCATGTTATCGGTGAAATAATTCAAAGATGAATACAGTTTAATGGACTTTTTAGTAATGCAGATAATACACATACCTGATAAAAAGTGCCAATGTAAGACTCCAGTGTTGCATGCTTGCCATCCTGATTTTAAAGAACTAGAAACTACACTGTCTTCACTTAAAAATTAACTTTGGTACCTTAGTAGTCATTGCACTCAGAGGTATTTGTGCATGCTTGAGGGAGGAGTCTGGCACATTTTAGTCTGCTTTCTGAACGGGGCTGTTAGGGAACATTTTTGGAAGAAGCATGGTACCAAAATATGGTCTAAAATTATATGGTACAACTTCCGGTCAAAAATAATGTGTAATTCACAAGTGGGATCTAACATCACAATCAGTTTTAGGAGCATAAGTATTTTGCCTACTTTTTATTTTATTTCCTCTCCAGTTTATTCTTGTATTACTTTGAGTGTTATTTTTTGCCTCAAGTCTGAGCTATCTACTATATTGCATCAACTGACATTGAATCAGGAAGCCCAGTTATTTTCTGCTTGTGTGTACTTCATGTATACTTCATGTACATTGAAGTTGGTAACACCAAAGTATTTCAAGAAAAATATGCCTGCTGAATGGCTCTGCATTAAGGGAAAAACAGTGCATTACAGTTTTCTTTTGATGTGGGGCTGTTCATTTGGCAGCCCATTGGCCAGATTCGGCACCTGGGTGATTTTTACTGGCCTCTTGATTGATTCTTACTAATTTCAAATTTACAGAGAGATCATTACTTTTATTATTGCATTTTCCTTAGCCCAGCAGTGTAACTCCAGTAAGGGTGGTTGGCTAGTAAAGTGGCACTTGCCTATGCCTCTGCTACCCCTCATCTTCAGTCTTGTAGGATAGCCAGCTGAATGAACTTTTATGTAACAAAAGTGTTCTTTTCCATTTTAAAAATGAGATTGTCTCAGAAAACAGAGTTTCATAAAGAAGGCTGACATGCTGTAGCACCTTAATTGGCCTCTCTGCCAATGTGCTTTTTGTAGTCCGGTCCCCAATTTGAACCGGCCATTAAAACAGGCTTTGTCATCTTTAATTTTTCCAGATATTTTAAAACACGTCCTTTCAATCCCATGACTGGTATAGTTTATACAGTAAAAAACATATGTACGTTTGCATTTTCTTTTAGTTTGTAAGTTTCTACTTTAATGGTTACATATTTTGTCATATCGTGAGGGACTTTAAAGAAACCGAGCCTCTGATTTAAAACGTAAATCCACTTTAGTCACCAAATTAAGCTCAGAATGGTAAACACTCATCAGCTCTTCTGTTTTACAGTTTTGTTCTTGTCTTTCATTTTGGCTAGTCCAGTGTCTCCCCTTCCTGCTTTTAAACTGGTAATTTCGATTAGACATTGTAGAGATCATGTGTGCAGTCTTTTTTAGTGTTCTTGTTTTGTCACTCATAATAGTAAACGCCAAGAGGGTGTTTATTCATGTCTTTAAAGCTTGTATTTCAGTGGTTCAGGTAATGCCGTTTAGCGATATTTCAGTGTTCTGAATAGCGCCCTCTCTCTGTTTGCAGTTTTAAATTGGACATGCAATGTATTCTTGTCTGCGATCGTTTACATGTTGTGTTTTTGAAGTCAGCAATGTTGAAGTTGGCCACAGGTGTTCTAGTCGACTACTTGTACATTTCACGTGACTCAGTAGTATAGTTTAATGCTGCTGTGAGTTTAGTTTATGAAGCAGGCCTAGGTTTAACCGAAAGCACGCAAAGTGTTTCTGCTCCTCACCGCTCACCTGTTCTTCTTCAGCAGCCGCTCCCCCCACCGCGAGAAGAAGAAGAAAGTGAAGAAGTACTGGGATGTCCCACCCCCGGGCTTTGAACACATCACCCCTATGCAGTACAAAGCCATGCAGGGTCAGTACGGTGCCCTCCCGCTTCTCGTCTTGTTTCCAGGGGCCATTTTCTTTGCCTTGTGATTGTTATTTTTGTTTGCTAGGCACATTGTACGTCTCGGTATTTATGAGCGTTCTCTTTGTGTGCCGCAGCTGCTGGGCAAATACCGGCGACAGCGTTGCTGCCCACCATGACCCCCGATGGCCTGGCTGTCACTCCCACTCCTGTGCCTGTGGTGGGCAGTCAGATGACCCGACAGGCACGTCGGCTGTATGTCGGCAATATTCCATTTGGCATCACTGAGGTGAGTTCAAACCTGTAGCTGTAGTAATACACGCAGAAGGTGCTGTTCTATGGCTGTTCATAGAACAGGGGGATTAAATTGTATTTACAAATGTTTCAGCTGTTGTAGGAAGGCTGAACCAGCTGTGAGGTGTGTGGGTTTCAGCTATGGGTTATTGGAAGTGTCTTTATTCAGTAAACTGTGGGACTGATGTGGTTTTTTTGGTGTGTTTGCCCTCAGGAATCCATGATGGACTTCTTCAATGCTCAGATGCGTCTGGGTGGTCTGACCCAGGCGCCAGGAAACCCTGTCCTTGCTGTGCAAATAAATCAAGATAAAAACTTTGCCTTCCTTGAGGTTTGCCACATAACAGAAGCTATTTATTTTGTTGCTGTTAGAAAGGTTGTGCACCGGTCACTTACATCCTCTTGTTTTCCCAGTTCCGTTCAGTGGACGAAACCACTCAGGCCATGGCCTTTGATGGCATCATCTTCCAGGGCCAGAGTCTTAAGATCCGCCGGCCTCATGACTACCAGCCCCTTCCGGGTATGAGTGAGAATCCCAGTGTCTATGTTCCAGGTAAGGACCGTCTGCATTTATTTTTACACCACCAAAGTACTGATATGCCATTAAAGTTGGAATGGTGATTGGGCAAGATCATACAAAGGAGGGAGTCTGGTTTACATTCTAACCTTAATTACTTATTTTATGAAAATGTTTACGTCCTTTACGTTGTAGATGTGGTTATAGAATGCTGTAGAAGGATGTTTTATGGGTTCAGAGGTATTGCTGTGCCATGTAATGTGTAGCATTATGCGTTTAGATTTTGTGTGTTCACCTGAAAGTTTTTAAGGTGGTACATACTGCTGTGTGTATGTTTGGCTAATATACTACCTGAATAACCTATTTTTGTATTGTCTAAACTGCCTCTAAGCCTAAACATACCCATGGATATGGTTCTGTTGTCTGAATTTCTTTTATTTGGGTGTTCTTGGGGCTTCAGTAGAATGGAGAAACAAAGCCATCACTGTTTCCTAACTGTTCATGTTGTGCACGGTTGTGTATATTCCTTACTTTTCTGCAGCTCTTTATAAAGGAAAAAAGTGTTTGTAGTTTAATGAGCTGGATGGTACAGGTAGCATCATACCTTCAGCTCTGGCAGGTAACTTTCAGGTACTCAGAAATGCGCATGAGCGGCTGTACTGCAGAGAGATGCAGGGGTAAGTATGACGGTGCTTTGGAGGTTTGTGTGAGGTGATGTAGGACGGTGTTAACCAGTTCACACTCCCCTTCTGACCAGGAGTGGTCTCCACAGTGGTCCCAGACTCAGCCCATAAGCTCTTCATCGGTGGCCTGCCAAATTATCTCAACGATGACCAGGTATTTGTCTGCTGGGTCGTCTCTGTCACGTGTCTGCTGGTCTGTTGCTGTGCTTCATCATCGGCCTGCTAGCGTTATGTAAACATTGAGTCGCGGCACTCCTGATGACGGTTGTCACGTAAGCGTCGATTCGTGCTGACCTTGTGGAACCCCTTGCATTGTCAGGGATGAAGCTGAACTTTGTTAAAGTGAACGTAGTTTTTGTGGTGTGGTTTTTTAAAAATGAAGCATCTATTCAAATATGTTTACTTAAGCGTTGTCTGCAGTTTAGTCAATACATGCATTGAAGATATTTGAAATTGGAATAGAAATAAAGCAGGTCGTGTTACTGTTTCACCTGTGATGTGCGAGTTACTGCCCCCTTCACAGGCATCTGTATTCATAGGTAAATAATTACCGCTCTTTGGAAGGGTGATGTAATCCTGGTATTTCAGAGTGACTCATTTCAAAGTTGAATACTTCTAGAAACAGAATATGTACCAATTTTATAGGAGTTTTAAGAATAGCCACTCATCTCACATGTTCTGGTTTATAAACTAACTTTTTGTTTTTTCTGTATTTGTTTTCCGATAACTGAAATTGATTTGAAAAACTATGCTTAGCATAATTTTTAGACAGTTTTCAGAACGTAAGGTTATCGGCATGACTTGCAAGCATTCATAAGTATTGTTACAAAGCTACAGTAGGTGTTTCTAAAAACATTTTCCGTCTTTTTTATGTGCGTAGTGGTGGGTAGGTGGACTCAGGTGTGAATGGCACGGCATATAAGTGAAAGCTCATATACGTTAGAAAACGTTGTTGTGGCCCTGTACAAACTTCCTCAGAATATACAGACTAATCTCATTCTGTCTGTTATGAATTAAAAAAGGCTACAGCTAAAAAGTAATCTTGGTGTAAAGTCCCTGTTTTTCACTCACTGCCCACTGCTTTTACCTGACCCGTACCACAGGCCTTGCTGAAGAGCCAGTCTGGTGTGTACCTGACCTGGAGTTTCACTGTACAAACGCAGCAGAGTGGGCGCTGCAGGCGCTTAGCAGTTTTGTCAGAGAGGACAGGCCACAGTATGGTTTGGAAGGGTCAGTCTAACATAAAAAGGTGTTTCAGGACAAGGCTAGAAGCAGGAAAGGCGCCACAAGTTTGTATTCCCATAAACCCACAAATTTAAGGCTCCCTGTAAGGACTTCCTGCTGACTCAGTGATCCTCATTAGTGTTTGAATTGGAGCTAGAGCACTCTTTGTTGTATTACTGTGATATGTAGTACTGTTTAACTGTTGCTAATAGTTTCTAAGCTGTCTTTACACCTTTCTTTCCTAACAGGTGAAGGAGCTGCTCACCTCGTTCGGCCCTTTGAAGGCATTTAATTTGGTAAAGGACAGTGCCACTGGCCTTTCTAAAGGTTACGCCTTCTGTGAGTATGTGGACACCAACCTGAATGACCAGGTAAGTGCTGTGTTCCAGGCACACCCTGCATGCTTACTCTGCACTGCTGCCGCTGTTGTGTATAAATGGCCTCTGAGCAGTCACGCAGTATTGGTTGTGTTTTGGCCATATACTCATCTGTCATTGTATTGTGTGAGCTTGAGATTTGTCTGTTCAAACTGCAGAGTTTTTATTATGAACACCTTTCTTGTGCTGAATAATATACAGGTATACCTCAATTTACGACCATCTGCACAGTATTGCCAGGTAAAAACAAATTGTTTGCTTTTTGTAACTCATAGTTCTTAGCATGGATAAAGTGCCATGGATGAATTTCTCCATAGGGCTGAAAGTCTAAAACCGACTTTAAAAAGAGCATGTCTGACATGCAGTAACTACACAGGTTTAAATAAATCACAATTTCCCTTTTTAGACATCGTTGTAAACTGAAAATGATTTACCATTGAGTTCTTGTACATGTGTGAAAGTTATGGCATGGTTGTGTTCCAGTGACCCGGTCGTAAATCGAGGCATACCTGTGTTGTCACTTACAGATTCTACAAAACGCTTAATGCTTCACCATAGATATTAGGTTGCTGCCGTTTGAGATTGTAGCATGTTGCTAACTGGAGATCGGCTGTTTGTCTCAGGCCATCGCTGGGCTCAATGGGATGCAGCTTGGTGACAAGAAGCTCCTTGTCCAAAGAGCGAGCGTGGGAGCCAAAAACGCCTCTCTGGTAAAGATGGCCGCAGACACTGTAACTGTTGCCACAGAGGGTGGCTGAGGCATAGTGGGTTTTCTGCATTTGTAAAATGATTGCAAAAATATTTTCAGATTATAATTTCCTCATTGTTTTCAGACAGTAGAAAATTTTGTGACCCGGCAGTGATGCGCCCAGTGTTATAGAATAAGTGGTTTTCCCCTTTGCCCGTACAGAGCAGTATGAATCAGACCCCAGTAACGCTGCAGGTGCCAGGCTTGATGAGCAGCTCTGTGGCGCAGATGGGCGGTCTGCCCACTGAGGTGCTCTGCCTCATGAACATGGTGGCACCTGAGGAGCTGCTGGATGACGAGGAGTACGAGGAGATCGTGGAGGACGTCCGTGACGAATGCAGCAAGTACGGCCAAGTGAAGAGCATTGAGATCCCCCGGCCTGTTGATGGCCTGGAGGTTCCTGGGACTGGCAAGGTGAGACTTGTCAAATTATTGTTGTATTTACAAATGGTCGCTAAGCAATGTTGCTGAAGGAGGAGAGGGTGTACTTCTGAGCACCTCCGTGGGATTCATATCCTGTTTTTTACTGTAACTGTTATCTGGTTGTGCTCTGGTGTTAGTGTGCAGAATGGAATCAGTTTTTTGTACATGGTGCCAAATTTCTAAATGTATTCAATTTTTTCCCCCCAACCTTTTGCTCTACTTAGATCTTTGTGGAGTTCACGTCGGTGTTTGACTCCCAGAAGGCTATGCAGGGCCTGACAGGAAGGAAGTTCGCCAACAGGGTGGTTGTGACCAAGTACTGCGACCCTGACGCCTACCACCGTCGAGACTTCTGGTAGACGTGGGGGTTTGTGCTGGAAGGGAGAGTGAGGTGTGAGGGTTTGTAAAGGGGGGGTGCAAGTCGGGACAAAGTCATTATTTCGCAGCTAGGTAAGGGAGGGGGGTGGGTCAGT
>JABJVR010003947.1:0-15306 GCA_025773905.1 Chitala chitala
AAGGTCAGAACTGACATTCTTTCACAGGTCCAAGAGTGATAGAGCATGGTCTACAAGATGAGGTGCTGCTGTTGTATAATTGAACCAGTCCCTTAACTTGTATGATCTCAGTAAATATATAGCTGTATATATACGTGTGTGTGTGTGTGTGTGTGTGTGTGTGTGTGTGTGTGTGTGTGTGCGTGTGTGTAAGGGTAGATCTTTGCATTTGACGTCTGTTGGAATAAAAGCCAGTTTTCAGGAGCTACAATATCCAGTTACTCAGGGAAGCACTGAACCACTGGCCTGGCAGAAACCATCACTGGCCCCATCTGCACACAAGTTTTACCAACATTTGCAGGAGACTTATTGCTTTTTCATGCTTTTCTGGGCTACTGAAGTTAAGATGGTCGGGTCATTACTGCAGCAGGGCAAATGCATACAAAGGATCTGTGGTGAGGACCTCACTAAAGTCTTGATGTTTTTTCTAAATGAAATTCATCCAGTACTAACAAATGTGTGTGTGTGTGTGTGTGTGTGTGTGTGTGCACATATGTGCATTTATGATTTTGAATCTTAAGCAGTTCTGAGCATGTAATAATAAGAAGGAATCATGTCTCTTGCCCTTGACAGCCCTCGATGTAGTGTTGCCAGATGTTGGAGTTTTATTACTTATTTCTGGACACCACACCCCTGCTGATTTTGCCGCTGTGTCCCACCAAGTTCCTGATTTTGTGTTTGTAACCTTATGAACACTTCTTTTCTCAAACTCTCCCAGCTTCATGTCTGCCCTCAGCCATGAGAGCAGTCTGAAGGCACTCAGCGCCCGGGCAGGCTTGACTCACGCCAGGCGATTGTGTTTCACTGGCTGGATTCTGAGAGCGGTTCTGACCTGCAGTGTTTCCTCCCGCTCAGTTGGCCGACGCCTCTTAAAGCATCCTCTTACCCTGAGCTGCCAAAGGCCACATGTTAGCTTGTAGCAGAACGAGCTCCCGTCACACCCGGGTGCCTCCCTGCATTATTCATCAGACCAATGCCGCAGTGCCCGCCTGCTCACCAGAAAGCCAATTCCGCTCGCGTGCCACACCAGTGTCCTGCTTCTTAAGATACAGTGTGCGCTGGGGCAGGAGGCTAAAGTTTCCACTTTGACATGTCACATGATGCTGCGATGCTGACCGGAGAAGGTGACCAGGACCAGAAGATGATTTGGCTGACATGGTCTTACTTGGGGAGAGGTCCGGTGACTGACTGTCCTGTTTGAGTAACTGAAGGATGGTGAATCAGTTAGGTGGAACAAAAGGATAGTGATGCAACCATTTGTGTTGGTGAGAGCTTCCAAGTTTGACACACGGTGGTGTTTTGTACACATGCATAAGCAAAGCTGGGAAGAAACGGTTGGACTGTTTCTGCCTAGCACTACATGAATAACCTGCTTAATTTTTCTTTTTGTTATTTGATCAGGATTGTGGGTTACATTAAATTAAGGCACATCTTCAGGACTGTTTGCCAGGGGAAATTATTTCTAGTTCTTTCTATGTCAGCAGTTTGACCTTAAGCAACAGTTAAGCCAGGTTTTCAGGTGGTTCATTGATAATGTCATGGCCATACAAATGCGTTAAGATTTCAGTTTAAAAAGTGATAAGACAGGTATCTGACACGAAGAGTGGCTCAGTTTTGGCATGAAACATTAATGAAGATTGGGTTTCCTCCTCCCAGGGCTCGTGTGGGCGTCCTCCTTGGTTTCGGAGGCTCATGTTGCCACGCTGAGCCAGGAGGAAGTGCCACGGTTGCTTGTGTTGTACAGTGGGACAGAACCTGTGGCTCACTTATTAAGCCCTACTTTCAATAGTTGGGCTTTTCCTCAATGATCGACTGTTATGTTAACTTCTGTTTCCTAAACCACTAATGACACCCCTGACGTACGCTCTGCTCCGCTTGTGAGAGTCCCTAATGGTATTGTAACTGTTCAGATAATAGAGTAAAACCATGTACTAAGTGATCGCTGAAGATATTTCAACATTAATGTTCTGTTTCGCACAAACACAAGGCCACGCATTAAAGGAATTCTCTCAAGACTAATTTGCTGAGTTTAACTGAATTCCACCCACTTAAATATGTGTGTCAGATATAGAGCGAGAAATACAGTAACTTTAGAAAATAAAGACTTTGAAAAGTACCAAAATAAGGAAAGTTCTTGCTATGGATGAAGCAACAAACTATATAAAACAAAAAGCTAATATTACATTAAGCGGTACTAACTATACAGAAACTGGTAAATCTAGACAAAAGCTTATTCAATTTGTACACTTGCATCACAGAAAGGGTCTGCATTGACCCTGAATTCACTGTAGCTGCAAGCAATCCCAACATTTCTAATCTTTCATTGTTCTTGGATAATGTTTGGAAATGTGAATGGAAGAAAGTAAATGTCACATGGAACAAAAAAAAAGCATTTCCAGTGGACCTGCTCTGATAGGACTTGTACAGTCTTGAAGGATGTGTACCTGGAAGGTTTATGTTAAAAGCCCAGTGCCCAGTTTGGCAGTATTTGTTTATTAAGGAGCATGACTGCTGAAGGGTAACTGAAATGCTGACCACTTGTTAGCCTTGGCTTCACATTCAGTGAATGTGGTTCTGTTCATGCTGGCTCAGAGTCAGTGTGTAACCTTAACGGGGCAGTTCGCTGCTAGGAGCTCGCTGGCTGTGTGGAAATACAGTGTACAACATTGTCTTGGGCTCCGCGTAACAGTTTCTGTCAGCTACAAAGATTTTCCAACTGCTCTTTTATGTTTTCCAGAAAGAAAAACCCGGAACTGAAACTACTGCTGTGCTTGTGTCTGTAAGCCATGGGTGTGAAAGAGCATGGTTTGCTTGATGACTAAAAATGTGGGCTGGATTGAATAAGTGCTATCCTGTACAGGCCATCACTGCTGCGCACACACACACACACACACACACACACACTTCTACAGGCCATCACTGCTGCACACACACACACGCACACACACACACACACACACACACACACACACACACACACTTCTACAGGCCATCACTGCTGCACGCTCACACGTCCTGCTGTTTCACACACACATAGATGACTTGTTTGGTGTTTTAAGGTGGGACCTCAGGGCACTACTGTTTGTCTCCTAGTGAGTGACATTCCCAGTTTACAGCGCTTATGTTCGGACACAGGAATGATCCACTTTGTAGTATTTTTATAAAAACCAATATAAATCCAATGTGTCTGAAGTCAGCCACTTAAATGTCTTCTACTTGTTTTAAAGCAGAGCTTCATTAAAATTACTAAATATGCCACATAATCACCATTTTTTTGTCTACTGAATCTATCCATCCATCTGTCCATCCACATCATAGTGAACATAATAAATACATAATGCAAAGTAATCAGTCACTGCTTGTGCAAGGTAGTGGAAATAAGCATGAGCATGGGTAGAACATGAGGAGTCTGTATGCAAGGGACAGATTCAAAACCACAACACTGGAAGTTCTAAAGTACAGCAGCACACACAACAATATCCAAAACATACAAAGTAATATTAAATGTGGGCTGAAACATCTACAGTACATCCTGTTTAGAAAACCGAGCCTAAAACATTGCTGAAACAGTCCTTCCTGTCGCTGGTAGTTGCCAGCAAAAATTCCTGTTAGTCCCTGAATTCCACGTGGTTTCTAGTGAACACTATTTCCTTGATAGCAAGTAGACCTGTCATTACAAGCCAAGTTTGACCATAACTGATTCTAAAGGGATCTTTGGCTTGACAAAATATTTGTGCTCATCCAGTCAGAAGTGCCTTGTGCGTTATATGTGCAAGTGTGTACATTCTGGCTTTGCACCTTCTCCAGGGGCCTTGGACATAGCGTGGTGTCCTTCTTCAGCCTTACCTCTATATGGCTTTTATAAGTCTTGATTATGATAACATCATACAATCATGAATTCATACCAACACCATTTTTCAAATTTTTAACATGGATGAGTTGAGGCAGTTGGCAAACACCACTGTTCCACACTTTTGAAATCTCAGACATTCAGTTATGAAGCATGCTACTTATTCAATTTTGCATTTACATTTATATTTTATTCATTCAGCAGACACCTTTGTCCAAAGCAACTTACAATGAATAACAGCACAAGTGCATGTCACAAACGAGGTCAAACAGTATCAGAGAATCTAACTAATCTAACAATTTTGTGGTCACCTTTGTTGTACTTAAAGGGTGGCATTGAAACTAAACATTTTAATTAGTTAAATTTTAATGCTAACGATAATGCAACTATGAATTTGCCCTGTTAAACTAATAGGATTGTACATTTAATACTTTTATGTGCTTGTATAAATTGCCATATAATTATTATCTGTTGAATTCCAATATATCTTCTTGATTAACTGCACACTTTGTGTTAATTACAAAAACGTGTTGAATACAAAAAACCTTTAACTTGTGGAAACTGTGGATGTAGAACAAGGGAATGGCAGCACTTCTTTCAAACTCAAACCCTAGATTTGCTATAAGTCAGAGCGGAAAGTTCCGTTATTATAATTTGTTATTACGTCACCCTCCTCAAAACTGCAGTTGATGAATATCACTAGATGTCGCTGTTGAGCCAAAAATAAACTAATTGTCTTTACCAAGCCTGCTTGAGATTCGCTGTATCACACTGTTTTATAAAAGTATGACCCTTAAAACCCTTAAGGGAAAACGTCACTTTCCAGCTGCAAGAAGTCCATTGTAAATTTTTATGTGTTCTCGATTTAAAAGGTTAATTTTGGTACAAATGTTTGGACTTTGTGAAATATATGTATATGTAAAATAATGGCATATTGTACACATGCATGCATATAACACACACGCACACACACACACACACACACACACACACACACATAAACATGCACACAAATAATGATGGCCCAATGCACACTCTCTTATCACTAAAATTGAATCACAAATCCTTTTTTGTCATATTGTTACAAACAGAAGCTTATTGCAAACACTACATCTTCAACTTAGATATGCGTGACTGAAACCTGAAGTGTATCGGTCCTCAGGTGTAAAGTGCAGCTCTTTGTTCTGCCAACCTGAATCACGATGGCTGAGGGCCTTGTAGTTTTCCCCAGCTGACCTCAGAACAGTGGTCCCTCTGTGTGAGGAGCTGTAGGAATCACCTCTCACCGCCTTCATCCAACTCATGTCTCCAGTCTGTCAGTGCTGGGTCTTTTTATGAGTGATGCATCGGAGAGAGGTTTCAGCATCCGGTGGTAATGTGGCCCTAAGTCTCCCACGCTGACGCCTGATGTCATCGCTCCTGCATCATCGCTGCTCGAAGGCGACTGACGCATGCCTCACTCAGATCGTGCCCTATTGGTTATTGGTGTTAACTGTTCTCTCCTGTAAAATTGCATAAGCAAGCAGCAGGCACCATCAGCATAAGTGGCCATGCCACTTGGTGCATTCCTGCTCCCCTGCAAACTGTATTTTCACATAATGTCATCAGTGTCGTATTTACTATTCATGCAATCCAGCACCAAAGAATTTGACTCTGTCTGTTAAGCTCTTTCTGGAACATACCTGAAACCTGACACAAAGCCATTGTTCCACCTGAGCTTTAAATCCACTCTGACCACGGCTCTCCTTAACGATGAGTCTTATACACCCACTCAAAGGCTTCGTTAGTGTTTTCCTGTTTCACACGGGCCGACCAAACACTATACTAATATCACCAAACTACACACGTTCAGACAGTCTGTGAGTGTTACCATTCACCACATGGTTATATGTTTAGTTGTGTTCTGGCTAAAGATATCTGACACATCAAGAAGTTGATATTGTAACATAGATTATAGACTGCTCTAATCAGCATCCCATTCTGGTTTGTGTAATTTTTTAAATAGTTTATGTTGATGTTCACTGGGAAATTCTATTAAATCAAATGTGGAAACAATGTATTGCATTTAAATAATGTAATCTGGACTAGACTCCAGGGACAATAAATATGACAAGCAGTACATTTCAGTGAATTGCTCTTTCAGTGATCACATTCTCTGTGGAAGACTCGTGGAGCACTTGTAGACCTCAGGGTGTCTTCAGCGTGGTTTGGTCCCACGAGCCACAGGGAGGTTCCTCCGATCCTCCGTCTTCTCTTCAAGTGTCTCCTTTGTTTCACCTGCAACTGCGGGGGTCAGAGGTCACCTGCACCTGAGGCCAGTTCCCAGAACAAAGCCTTTCTCTGGCACCAGACTCACACTTTATTACACATTATTTATTGTCAGGGGTTGGGTGGGGAACGGGTGCCTGTAAAGGGGAGGGGGCATGCTCACATGTCCTGTGCCCGTCTGGTCTGACTGGGCTGCTTGTGTGACCGTACTGATGGTACCGCGCTGTGTGAAACGCTCACTCACTTCGTGCTTATTTCTGGAAGATCATCAGCGAATGATGGATGACAGTTGCTTCATGTCCTGTAATCTCCCCCCCTTTACTCCCCTCTGTTTGTTAGATAATCCTGATTAGCGATTCGCTCATTTATCTTGTGGTCTCACACCATGGTCTCGGCTAAACATCTACACAAATGCAGGAATAAAAGCAAATCTCAATCGGAGTTCCGTGTCTCTCGCCAGAGTGTAAAACCGAGGAATCCTGGCAACGACTCCAAACACTCTCTTCCAGCAATCAGTAACAACATTTTAATATAATATTACATGTGTGATCTCTATACACTTAAATAAAGAAAGGAATAGTAATGTCTTAATGTCTCTTTAATGGTGTAATATATAAGGCATGATCATGTGTTGCACCAAGTCCATCGGGAATGAAAAGGTGCTGTTGGTTCCACCCACCCACTTATCCAGTGTGTGTAACGTCCATGTGGAAGGTTGCACTACTTTTGCAAAGCGCCTTTTCAGGCTTCCCTGGGTACCTTCTCTTGCTTGTTAGCACAGCTGAGCTCCTATGTGTGCTCAGGCTATGAGAAGGAGAAGTTGGGTATAGCTACACCTGGCATCTTCTTTTGCTCTTAGTGCCACAAGTCTTTTTAGTGCCACGAGTTGCATTTATCCATTTTTTGTGTGTGTTTATGTATGCCTGTGTATGTAAACTTGTCTGTGTGTAAACTGGAACACGCAGGTCCTGTTGGGAAGCCTTCATCTTGTCCATGGGTGATTTAGCCCATTGCTGAAATACGTATGATGAGTTTGAGAATATTTTTGGCTGTGGCGAAGGCTGAGAGTTTTCACTGAGCAAACTGTGATGTCTGAAACAACACCTCACAGTTTCCAGCAAACAGTGAAACAAGTCCTGTAAAACACCCATATAACTGTTGTTTGAAGTTCACTGATTTCATCCAAACACCCTCAGCAGAATTAAACATATTTTATATAAATCAGTTTTGTATACATTTTTTATGATTGTTATTACATAGCCATCATTTTTATTCAAAGCCTCTTAAAGCAATTTTTATGGAAAGCAGATATTTAAATACAGCAAGTTGTTGTGAAGAGATCAGTTCAAAACAGACAGGAACAGAACTGAGGATTGTGTGCATACAAACCATTAACTGTACCTTAACACTGCTTGGTTAATTTTCTATGGGCTTTTTATATATTTTTCTGTACACAGTCCTAATCTCTTTGCAGCTGATCCTTAATAACACCCTCCACCTACACTGCTAACAAATGCTCCTGTAAAGTCTTTACCCATGGAAATCTACACAACATGGCTGCTCTGCACACTTTTCTTTCTGATTTTAATTTAGAAATATGGAGCTATTTTTGAACATATTTTGCCTGCCATATAAAATTATATTTTAAGAGGAAATATATGACATTATCACACTTGAAGCTCTTAGCACCAGTGAGTGATAATTACTGAAGTACTTAAGTATGAGTTTCATACAACATTGTGTAAGGGCTGACTCACTCATGGGCATGATCAGTACCACAAAGGGGTTTGCCCCCCACTTCGAGAGGCGCCATGTGGCCTGGTGGGATGGGCTATGATGCCTCCTCTGGCTCTGTGGAACCCCAGGAAGCCTCTGCCTAGGCTGTTAGAGCCCAGCGTTGAGCACGCTGGCATCCAGACTTTCAGGTTCGAGTTTTTGGTTGGACCTCCTGGTCCCTCAAAGGGTGGGTGTGACAAAAGTGCACATTTCCTACGGGTTTCCTCGCCCCTTGTTCAGGCTGGTTGGCAGCCTCGCTGGCGCCCAGTCAAGGCCAGCAGATGGCAGCTCTTATGTTCCTTGTTCCTGCTGGTGAGACCCGGCTCAGCCTGGTTCACGCCTGTGCTTTTATCACCTGGCCTCTTGTGAGAAAAACACAGTGGGCGCGGGTGGGCTTACACTCCCACCCACAACCATCCAACAGACTTTGACGTGTCCAGACACGAGCTGGGAGGGCGAGGTCTGTCCCACTGGCTCAGCTGGGGGTAAGACTGGCTCCCTGACTGCACCCCCTCCCACTCACCACCCCTGCACCTGTCCCACAATAACCTGGAATCTGTTCTGTATTGTGGGAGCAGTATGGCTCCTCTGCCACACCCAGAGTAGCTATTCGCCGCCCTTTCAGCCTGTGGTCCCCTGCTGTTTCTGCACCAGCTGTTTACCTGCACGGCCCTGGGAGACTGGAGGGGATTGAAAAGGAACGAGAGAGAGGCGGGCTTGCTCCACTCCACCCCCACCCAAGCCTCAACCCAGGAGAGCTGACACCGGAGATTCACTGGAGCTGTGCCCAAGGGCTGCTAGGTCAGGAGGCCTTGTTAAAATAAAACCTCTGCTCTAACGCCCATGGCTTCTTAATGAAAACTACTCACCAAAGTGCCCAGTGTTTCACTTGTGCTGTTTCCCACTGGCCTAAACCAAGATAAAAAATTTATGATCCTTGGGTGAAGATACACAAAATGCAAGGACATACTAGGTGTCTTTCCTCCTGTTGTTATAAAACTTTGTACAGTGTTCTGTCCTCTGCTGTGGAGTCCCCACCCGCTGTGGATTGAAAATTACATTTAAAAAAACCCCCAAAAATTCATAAAATCGAATTAACTGCACACTTACCTGGCTGAGCATGTCCAGCATGAGCGATGTCAATGTTTACTGTTTTCCCATCATTCACAGCGGTCCCCCAGCCAGCCTCCCCATCACTGTTAGAAACTCCAGAGTACCCACAACTTAAACAGTATCCATGCCCTCAGTATTACTAAAATATAATACAGTTATAATATAAACATAACTTTTATTTTGCTGAATATGGCACAAAGCACAAAAGTAATGATGTTGCCAATTCTTAATGTGTATAATTTCAAAATATACAGGCAGTCCCTGACTTACGACAGAGATGTGTTCCGAGGACCCCAACGTAACTTGAAAATATTCTAAGTCAAGACATGGCCGAAACACCAAAAACAGAAAAAAGTACGTTCTCTGACACCGAGACAACTGAGCTCTGTCAATCGCTGGTGAGAGTGAGGCGTCTCACATCCCGGCAGCGTCCCAACATATCGTATGAAATAGGCTGCTACATTTACCTGCTGCACGAAACTTAAAATATTTTTACAATTTTTGTATCCCTATCGTCATAGTAAGATTGAAAAATCGTAAGTTGAACCGTCTTAACTCGGGGACCATCTGCATAGGGTTCGGTGTTATCGGTGGGGTGCCACTGGAACATCTCCTCTTGTGTTTTTCTAAAAATTTCTATATACTGCATGACCTGAGGTACCACATGGTTTACATTGTTATTGATTGCAAGTTGCCTGAAATAACACCATACAAAAACATGCTGAAGGAATAAACACTAGTTTTCTTATCAGACCCCCTGATGAAGATCCCTAGCGTAACTTTACGTGTCTATTTCTTTGTGTGGGGTACTGGTGAGAGCCCACAGTGTCGCTCAGCTGTGCCAAGCCTGGCATCCACTCAGCACGCACTCAGCCCCTGCCCCCTGGGTTCAGTGCTGCACTGTGGGCTGCTGACCAGCAAGTGCCAGGATGTACAGGGGCAGCTGTCAAAGGCATAGATATAAAATATATATACAGAAAGTATCATAGTAAAGGAATAGAGTAATATCACCATTCAAAAGGATAACAGACTGTAGTGATGTGTTATGTGGTTTAAATGTAAGACAAGAACCGTACATGTAGAGTGTATTGAAGCTGACTGATTAATATACTTCATGGAATACCAACAGAAGTCAACAGCTTCCAGTGAAACAGAACTGTATACCCAGCAAACACAAAACATTCAAATAACGCTAGCTAAACGTTTAGGGAACGTTAGGAACATTTAACTAACATTATTTGAATGTATTGTGTTTGCTGGGTAATAAATCCATGAATTAATTCAGGTTTTGACAATTAATCCTATAAATTATGGCTTGTTGAAGTTATATTTTTTGTGGACCTGGTCTTCCGTGTTAGGTATCGCCCAGTAGAGCAGCTCGGAGCCCTCAACAGAACGCGGGCTCGCTAAAACGGTGTGAGTGGGGAGGCCACGGGGCAGCCAGAGAGCTTCAGAGAGCGTGATGACAGCACTGGCCATGTGATTTGGCTTCACGTGATGTTTCCGCGGTGCTTGTGGTATTTCCCAGGACTGCTCATCTGCTGAGTCACCTGTCAGCAACGTACTGGTCACGGCTGCACTGACATGTGCAGATGTTGGAAAGGGTGTCGGAGAAAGGGTGGGATGCTGCTCTGTTAAGGTTTCCAAGCACAAGCTCCGAGGACAACATGTCATCCGTGTAGAATAGCGAAGAGGTCCATGCTTCATGTCCTTCAGACAAAATTCTGCGCTGGTGCGTGCAGCGTGTCATAAGTTAGCCTCAAATCTGATTGTCTGAGCACTTTATTGTGATTTTTTTGTTTCAGCAGAAGTAAAGAAATCTGCCATATTCACACACAGTGACATGCCTATTGTTTACTCTTCAGTAGAGGAACACTGAACAACAGCAGAAGAGGGAGTGTTTCAGTGTTTAAATGATATTTTAATGCTCTCACTGTCATGAGCGTAACGTTTCCCTTCCCCCTCCCTGTCTGAGGCTCCATCAGGTGTAGTAGGGATTAACTAGCTGGTGTTAGCCCTGCCAGACAAGAGATCCTAGGTGTTTAGGATTATATCTGTGCTCAGTTTTGTCATTTCAATGTTGAACAAAAAAAAAAACAAATAATAAAAACCTAGGTGGCAGTTTGCAGGAATTCTGGACAGACAAAAATGTTTTTATTTATTTAATTAATTAATTTTTTTTGCTGTTTTGGAATTAATAAAAACTTGGTATGAACAGACATTTAGAACTTTCTTAAAAATATACTTTTGCCTTTTCAAAGGTTTGTGTGCTTACTTCATTTTGTAATTTGTATCTAAAGACAAACTTTTTTTCTCTGCAAAAATGAAAATTCAAATGCTGCTGTTTTTTTTTTGTCCACAGAAATGACAGAAATAGACCCTGATTACACTACTCAATGTTGTTCACACACTGTCAGTAGAAAAGCTTTTTAATATAAATGGCTCCACAGCTTACTTCAATTTTTCCCCTTGAACCCCCTGAATCACTGGCAGCAGTAATGTGGGATCTGGTGCTGGATGGTTCCAGACTGACCATCATATGGTGATGTGAAGCCGACAGCTCTTACATGCCACAACAAAAGAAAGGAATGCAGTTCTCATTTTAAAAATAATTATAGTATCTCAGTCTGAAGATGTAGTGCAAATAAAGCAAGGAAGAGCACTGATGTATGAACCCTGATCATACCATTGTGTTGTCAGTACACAGGACTGCCATCCTGAAGCACCCAGGACAGGACAGACTGAGGACGAAAAGACGGGTGAGTGTAAGGGTGAATTTGGCCTGTTTTTAATGCACAGCACTGCTTAATGACTTTTCTGTGTTATTTATACTGTGAGGTGTTAAAAGCAGACAGTGAATTAGCTTAGTCAAATATGTAGGTAAGCAAGTGCTTACAATGAACTGCAACTGCTTTGCAAGGCATTTTGGTTGGTTTTCAGAAGTGATTGGGGAATGTTTGATTCAAGATTCAAGATTAGTTTATTTGTTATATGTATGTTGAGACAGGGTCAACAATACAATGAAATGCTTTGGACAAGAAGAGCCATTCAGCTTAGATAAAAAAACAGATAAAAGGTTAATAAATAGAAGGAAAATACAGTAATCAATACATAGGAAAAGTGAAAGTAAATATTGCATTACCGTACTGACATATTGACATTGACATACTGAGAATTATACTTACACATTTGTTTGATGTACTTAGGTCTTACTATTGAAAGAACAAGGTCTTTATATTTCTATATGTTTCATTAATTGATGTGTGTGTGTGTTTAATGTTTCCCTACCACAACACAGCCGCTTCATTTGACTTCCTACATATCAGAAACATTCTAAGAGAGCAGAGTTGTATTTAGAATCCTGAGATTTTCCCTTTCAGTGAACATCATGAAACATTTTCCTGAGTAGTTAATGGCCCATGTTAATGATGCTAAGAAAATAAATTGACGGTGAGAGAGTAAGTGCTGGCCATTCAGCTAGAGAAGTATCCCCAGGTCTTAGGCTCAGCACACAGGCGCTACGGTGGGCCGCAAGATTGTCAGCACATAGTGCCGTGCCATGAGAAGATACCTACCACCAAACACCATATTGCAAGAAGTGTATGTCCCAGAAAATAATGAAAGCTTTTGATGTGATTGGACAAAAGTGAAGTAACTCCCCTTAAAGGAGGAGTTCCATAACCACACAAAATTTTATTTCATTACACAAGTGATATGCTGCTCTACTGAACACGTCGGATCAGAGAACAGGCCTGCGCATGAAAGTCCATAATATTACTACACCTTTAATCTGCTATGACATAAAGGTTTTCAAAAACAATCATTTACCTCAAGATGCCCCTCCAGACACAGCAGTCTCCAAATCCCAGAAAGGAGAGGTAGCACTCCTGTGGGCTAAGGTGGCCATGTCATTATGAGGAATGTGGTGGTGCTGGGTACAGTCAGCACACCTGAGCTCCCTGACCTGCAGCTTTGTATTGACTGGAAGAACATGCCTGAGAATGAGGCCTTTCCAACAGTCTCAGTGCAGTCAGCCTCAGTGCAGTCAGCTTCAGTGCGGTCAGTCTCAGTGCAGCCTGAGTTTTTTCTTTAGCTCAGTGCCCCAGTTTTTCGGCCTGCATTCAGAGAAGTAACTGAAATAAAATTCACTTTCTTGTGCATCACTGTTCAAATGCATAACATGGCAGCACTGCAGACTCCATGGTGTAAGCATCTGAACAGCAGTGCTGAGGCACACCTTGAAGTGAGACAGGCATTTTGTGCAGTGTGGAGAGGCGTACAGGATGTGTGACCTTGCATGACCTCGTGTGTGCCTATCTTATCTCAGCATCTAATAATTCAGCAAGGTCGGAGGCAACGTGGGCCAGCTTCGCCAGTCCCTCTTTGCCGCTGTGCCACAGTGCCATAGTTCACGTACAGTGTGCAGGAAGTTATTAGCTGTGAGAGATCAAAGGCAGCAAAGAGGATAAACATTGCTTCCTGGGATTGGCTCCTCCAGGCATCAGCCCACTTCCTTTTTGTTCAGACTTCCACCAAAGTGCACACATTGTCACCACATGACCTGGGCAGAGCTCCTTCTGAAGGAACGGGGGTTAAGGATGCTGGTTTACCCCACGGGGTGCACTACATCACGTCATGGACAGCTAACACACCCCCTTCCCCCAATCTAGGATTTATATTCTGCCACAACTGCAGTTTGAGAATATCAAGTCTAGCCACATTTACGTGACTGGGAAATAACAAATATGGTGATGTAGCATTATGATTTATTCATATTGTCATATGTCCCAGCCTGACTCCTCCTGAGCCCTGCTGAACTCAAAGAGCATTTGATGTTCTGCTTCTGAAAATAGTACAGAGAGAGAAAGAAGTTAGTTCTTATTGTTCTTTTCCTGGCCAGTGCACTGTGTGATTTGATTTGTGTTACTGATTTAGAGATTCTAGAGAAAGTCATGTGACTGAGCACATAATGGCAGTAAGCACAGAGAGACTGGACACAGAGGGTGGTGGGATCACAAATACAGCTGGGGGGTGGGGAAGGACATGTCACCCCTGCTTGTGTGTGTGCCATTGCAGCTCGGGTCTGTCCCTCACTCCCAGCAGCCACTGTGATTAAATGGAGCCGTAACTGCCTGGGCTGATCAAATAATGAAAGAGCGTGTAGCATGCTAATTTCACACATGGCAGTCCTATTGCGAGGCAGCTGGATGGTTAACTCAGCGCCATTAGGAGTTTATTATCTGGCCAGCTGGGAAGGAAACATGGGGAGGGCACTGCTCTCAACGTGCCGATGATGTCAAACAGATTGGATGTAAATGGCATTGTGGGCCTTTCCCACATAATTCAGCAGTGCAGGTGTGTGTGTGTGTGTGTGTGTGTGTGTGTGTGTGTGTGTGTGTGTGTGTATGTGTGTGTGTTTAAAAGAGAGAGAGAAACAAAGTGAGAAATAGAGCCTTCTGTTGTTGGCCAGTAAGATTGCTTCTGAGTGCACAGTTTGCAGCTCTAACAACACTGCCAGGACCTCTGCACAGCCAGGGGCACATGATGTAACAATCAGTTAACCTGGCGGGGGGGGGGGCTGCTAGGGGTTGGTAAGAGGTGGGAGGAACTGTCTGCATCTGTGTCCAGCCACAGAGCCTATTGGGGGACATTTTCAGAACATACCCCCCCACTAAGAACCACACATTTGACTCTGGAGGTCTCTGACCACAGAGGCAGCTAAGCGGGTGGAACCTGTAAACATGCAATGCAAAGTCCCTTATTCAGCCTTCTGGGTCTGCAGGTCAGAGCCTCCACACCGTCACTAAGGAGTCGAGCTGGAGCCACACATAGGCATGCAAACATGTTGCCATCAGCCTCCAAGCTACAAGCTTTCATTATCCAGGAGTCCCTGACCAGACACAGAAAATAACAGGCATGTCAGAGCCGTAATGGACATTGTGGTCACTCTTTGGTATCAGTTGAAGAGAATACATGAAACAACACAGATGTTGTAGTCAAGCCATTATAGTTACAATATAAACCACATACACACATACACACACACACACACACACACACACAGACACACACACGCACACATACATATATGTGTGCATATATCACTGGCCACTTTATTAGGTACACCTTGCTAATACCGGGTTGGACCCCCTTTTGCCTTCAAAACTGCCTTAATTCTTCATAGCATAGATTCAACAAGGTGTTGGAAACATTCCTCAGAGATTTTGGTCCATATTGCCATGATAGCATCACGCAGTTGC
>JABJVR010003948.1:0-15305 GCA_025773905.1 Chitala chitala
CCCCCCCCCCCCCCCCCCCCCCCCCCCCCCCCCCCCCCCCCCCCCCCCCCCCCCCCCCCCCCCCCCCCCCCACCGCATGGAATGAAATGCTCTTTCTTTATATGACCTAGTGTGGACATAGTGCTGATCCAGGTTTTACCAAGTTTTCACCTAGGTTCTATTTGCATGTTATTGTACAAAGGTTAATCTGATGCAATATGTCCTCCAAACTGTAGCATGTTTCTCATCACGTCTGTTGCTATGTGTATTTGAAAACTACATTTATGTCAAACAGCTCTCACTACGGGGTTTTAAGTAATTTACTATTACTAATGGGAATTCATATTTTAAAATACAGTCGATTTTTTTATATCTTAAAAGTAAATCCATACGCAGACTAATATATGGAGTGAAACTTGTTAGAAATATATTTGGATTAATTGCCAGAATGTTCTTAGCAGGGACTAATGACACGTTTCATGTTACGATGTCACGTGATACGACCGAAGATGACTATTTGGTCACATGGCACTTCGCTCGGTCGATTGCAAGCAGTATAAAATGGCTAAACAGGTGGAATTATCATATTAAAATAATATGACCATCTAATGCTGTAGTAGTATACAATCTGCTATGCTATAAGATCATCTTAGCATACTTGTCCAATGCAAAACTTATTACGACCCCTGATCGTTGTACATTGCAACGTTTTTTCTTTCTTTTTAAATAAACGGTAACCAAGAAGCAGGCACAAACATTACTGATGTATTTATATATTTATGCATAACGCTGTTTTTTTCTGTAGAACAGTACCAGCCAGAGGCATTTGTACGTGTATGTTATATACCTATATATTTTTTTCCTTTGGAAAATTAGTACAACAAAAACACGCAAGAAAAATTGGGATAGCAATGTTTATGTATTTGGAAGTTAGCCATCAAAAGCAGCTCTGTATGCAAAAAAGACACCCCACGTACATTACAAACTTGAAACTTGATTACTACCGCGCCGTATCATATGTGTACGTGTAATAAAATTACTGTATAAATGCAGCCCTGTATACGTATGTGTACACACAAACACACGCGAATATTAATTATATAGGCAACTGAAATTGCGAAATGGAGTTAGTTTTTGAGAAATGTTGCAGTATAATGGCAAAATGACAACTTTGACATGCAAGGCTAACAGGCACGCTAGAATCACAAATCATCACTGTGGGTTTTAACACACGTCATGCCTCGGAAATACCAGAGTGTTTGCTGTCGAGCAGAAAAAACATCTTTTAATTTAAAGTAGATTATATTCTACAGAAATTCAGTGAACCGATTTTGGTTTGGACGAGTGATGAAATTGATATAAATCTTTTAGCAGTTTTGTTTTTTGGGTTGAAGTAAAAATGATTCTAGACAGTGTTTTCGGGTGATTTATAATCTTAGGAGTGTCAGATATAAATGAAGTATAACTATAAATAATTGCATAATTTACTGTAATTTTTGTCCCCAACGTGTTTAATCACAGTTGGTATGTTTTATTTTAAAAGTTTATTCAAAAGTTAAAAATTACCTCTACTTTTTAACCTTTGCTGAAAATGCAGAAGGCCGACATGACATACGACATGTTCCAAATATTACTATTATTATTATTTTAATTTTGTTGCTCTACCCCTTTTTAGTATCAAATAGCTCGGCGCGGGACATGGTCACACAGGTAATCCAGCAAAGCCATGTGTAAGACTTAACACATTTCCCCTAAACATGCCGTACTGATTTTCTCACTAATGTGCTCTGGACCAGGTGGAAGTTTGCAGAGCCCTACTAATGGGAACACCACACCACGCAAATTCCCTTGCGGTCAGACTGCTGTGCTCCGCGCCGAGCCTTTGCATGTTAGCGCAGCGGATTAGCATGATGCAGTGTCTGTGGCGAATATCTGACAGTCCAATCTGGAGATGGAAAACTTGATTTGTGTGCAGTGTGGGGTCATTCGCGTAGCACCGCAGGCAGGGAGAAGACGGGGATTTAGCACAGCCGGAGGAAAGCAAATATCCCCTTTAGTGATCTGTCAAGTCCCCGCGTAAAATATATATAAAAACAATCAAGATCAGCCAATAAGAAAGAATTTGCCATGTATGATTTCAGAATAGGTTCTGCAGCAGTAGGAAAAAGATCAAAGGTAATAAGACGCAGAATAAGGCACATTTTCGGTGAGCAAACAGAAGCTGGGACATTATTATATCTGAGAGCAATGGCAATTTCCTCTGGAGGGCAGCAGAACGAGAGACACTTCGCTTTTCTGTCCACACAGAGCCTGCGCTGCGCCTCTGCTGAGGTGCAAGGCCGAAGACCACTTTAGCCCGGATTATGGCGGCACGTGTCTCACCTCTGCCCGCGCTCATCAAACGCGTGGATCGCAGAAGCGAGCGGTTACCTTCACAGGCGAGAAACGCTGGAAAATTGTTATGCAATGCAAATGTTTAGCCTAATTTCAGATTAAACTTCATGTTTTTCAAACCCCGAGTTTGAATCACATTATTACAAATGAAATTTCTCATAAATACAACCCGGACCCTTAGATATAACATCTGATGCATTACAAAATATGCTCCCATTTATTGGTAATGACTTACTTCTGAAAAACAGAGAGACAGATGGCAGTTGAAAGAGAATTTAAATCAACTTCAGTTTTCGGAAAACCGAAATAAGATCGTGTTTCGGCAGGCTTTGAAACGTAAGAAAGACTTCTCGCAAGTTGGGAGCTAATCATATCAGCACCTTTTTTGTGTTGAAAATAAGCCGTTTGTGAACTGATAATAAGAAACATTTTGACTTCATATTGCTTTGTGCACCGCATGCTTGTGGAAGCAATTAAACTTTTCTGGGAGTTTCCTCGTACAGTACTGCATAATGCGCATAGACAGGAAGAATTATATGAATGCCGAAGCGTGAGCCACAGATGCAGGTACCGAAACGGTTAAAGGGGAGACATTTGGTTTTCCATAAGCAAATACGTATTGTAGCTTGATTGTGTCTCAACAACTAATAATTCACTTGAAAACTCTGGTCCCAAGTTAAACACGTAAACATAAATTACAGTTACACAAAAGATAAAGCACCCAACCTAACTTTAACATGCATTTCATCGCACAGTTTTTGTTTGTGTGTTTGCTGTATGTCTGTTTGACAATATAACAAATCCCTTTATTTGTAAACGTCACCAGAAATACAAACATCTTCTGGCCTAACAGCTTTTTAAGTCAATCAGCCATAAATAAAAAACAAACACTTTCACAAAATTCAGGAATGAACAATAAATAAATACAAGAAAATGTAGCATTTCTGCTAGTTTTGAATTTAATATGATGAATTACCAATTACGGATCTCTGAGCATAATTAACATTGTACTATTTTCATAATTCAAAAATGCATCCACATGCTGTTTCTCAGCTATAGAATAACACATAAGCAACCACTCACTATTATATGGTTCTGAGATATTAGCACTGTCTACCGAGGAGACACAGGATGACGTTGCTGTACACGGAATACTTCTGAGTTTACGGGTCCAGCAGTTAAGCCGGAGTTGACGCATGTGCACGGCGACAGGTGAGTGCCACCACAAAGTAATGAATGAAAGGTGTTTAGCTAGCAGACTTAACACACGTCGCTTATCATCTACTAACTGTCACCTCGGTTGCCCCGGGGTTTGTCGTGCGTGGCTGATCGGTTGACGAATGTGATACTCTCCTGGTATCTTGTTTTTCCCACACGAGTCTTACTGGGCTCTTTCAGGACTTGCAGTTGTTGTGCATACTTGGGCATTGTTGCTCTTAATGGTTTTCACTCTAACTGCGTGAGTAGGGCTCGTGAAGCTACGCAAACCCTGCCAGGAGCTGGGCGCTAACAGCTGAATATGCGAACCACGTCATAGTTATTTTAATGCATTTCCACACACAAGTTCCCTTGTTGCAGAGATAACCCATTAGCTGTGATGTGTTTTAGCGATCGTGTTATCGTCTGAGAGAGTGCAACCTTGGCTGCGGTTTTATGGGGCACATCTGTCATCGGAGCGATTAAGGGAATACGAAACGTCTGCCAAGAGGCCCAAGAGGGTGAATGAGTCCTTCTCTCATGTGGACCACTTGTTCAGTGGTGTTCATATTATTATTGTTTTTGTTGACATAATTATCTATCAGTCAATCAACTTGCTTAATAGACTGACCCTCCCGAAAAGGTACACTTAGCTTACCAGTCATCCATCTCTGCACCTGGCTGTATTCATGAAATTTAAACAGGAGTAGTGTTGCTGTTGGAAGAATCAACAGGGCCTCTTGGAATGCCTGAACCATTGGTCGTTTACATTGTACCTCTTTGGAAAACACACTAACCTTTACCGCGCTTAATTTGCCATTTTACTCTTTCATACATTCCTCCTTGTGGTGAGGTGATTTGGCCTCTGTGACAACAGAGTAGTAACAGACAAGATTGTTTCCCTTACAGTATAGCCATTCTGTAATGGTACGCTACACATATGAAATCATAAGCACTGAGCCTGCCCTCTAATTACACTATAAAAGCATGATTTTTCTTAGTATCTGATCTTGCTTTCAACACACTGCACTGGATTATTGTTTTTAGGGTAGTTTGCAGCTGTTTAAGATTTATTACTACATAATGTGCAATTCCTTCTTAAGATAAAACAAACGTAATGGATTTCAACAGCCTAGCCTCAATATTTTTAAAATCAGAATTAAATTATACTAAAATACACATATAGGAGAGGTAAAATTAGTTGGCATATAAGAATAGAACAAAACAGTACAACTATTTGATCTTCTTTCTGAGTACCAGAGGAGCAATGTGATTTTCGTAAAAACTAAATGTATTTGGAATAGATTTAAACTTCATACGAACCTCACAAAGTTATTGACCTGTGAACTGTGTACAAGTGTTACTTGACTAAGGACAGATGAATGGAATTCTTGTAAATTAGCATGCTGAATGTAATTAGATAATTTTTAAGAATCACTTTCTCTGTAGGCATCTGATTCATTAATTTGAATGGCCTTGAACACAACACCATGCATTTTATTTCTTAATTGATAAAACATTTTCATGCATCATTACCACCATAACCATAACCCTCAATTAACTAAGTGGAATGGAAAATGAATTAATGAATTACTGTCATAAGCATGTAGTTAATGACATAGTCCACACACAAATCAGCCACATAAAAATGCCTGATTCACACCTGCATTGTACAAAAAGCAGATGATGTTAATGTGGTTGTTTATGAATTCTGTGTGGGGATAACCCAGTGAAATGGCAATGAATGTAATGTAATGTCAATGTAAGTGTAGATAGAGTCTTGAAACATCTAAATAAATTCTAGTTTCACTTCTCTCCTTATACAGCACCATTTCCAACACAATTGAATCAAAGTGCTGAGTTACTGGTTAACTGCAAAAGTAATGTACATTAGTGAACACAAGAGCAATGGGTGTGATGCAGTCTTGTCTCTTTCTAAAAAACATAAAAATGAAGAGGAAATGAAATGCCTGTGTTAGGCATAACTGAATACAGACTGCTTTTAAAATCTGTAATTACCTTCACTTTAGTTGCTGAGGTAGAACAGACACATATTTAGTTCTAATTAATATTGTTTGTAGGTTACTTGTATAGCAGGTTAAACAGGAGAAATTTAATACTTTGATTTTATAATTTAATAATAAGTAAGTAAAGCTCTAACTGCTTTCTAATTCGTGCCCATTTTACATAAGGAACAAGCTAATGCCATTTGCTCTGAACTGGGCAGCTCTGTTAATTAATTTTATGGATGGCATTCATATTATATGTAAGAATTTGACAACGGGTGATAAAACAGGAGGGGATCTCACAGTCTTAATGTCCAATTTGTTTTTGAAACCCAGTTTACTGATCTAGAGAAGACTTTAACTTAATTACATTTGTATTGACACTGGCAAGAATCATTGATAATTACTTTAACACATCCTGAATCACAGGACAAATCATTAACTGCAGGTCCCTTGACTGAAGGAAAAACAAACACATTGTATTTACAGCCACAGTGTGTACAAATGATGCCGCGTGTGTGAAGCTAGGCTTTCATTGTAATGTAGCAACATTGAAGGACCCAGGCAGTTGTGACACCCCAGACTATCTTAGATGATTTGTTTTGTTAATAAACAAAATTGGGCTCTCGTGGCTTACAGCTCGCAACATTTTTATTGTGACACTGCGTCGTGTTTCTGAGCATTATGCAGAGTTCTGCAACGTGGTGTAATAACAACACGGGTACTCAATGTCGAGTGCAGAAATGTAATTTGCATGGTGTGAAGGAGCGCGAGCTGTGCCCAGGCACAGAATGCTGGGATCCGTGACTGGAAGCCAAGTAAAACACCTGACCGCGTTTCACCGCTTTCCGTTCTCCGGCTGAGTGAAGCAATACAGCGACAGCATCTGGAGGCCTCTTTGTTGGCTGTGGAGTGGAGTGTGGGAATCGGACTCCACGCCCCCCTCCCAACCCGCGCATGCTAACTTCACTGACCCGAGCTGTGCTTCTGACGTGTGGAAGCACAGTGAACTTTCCGTGCGTCACATCTCAGGGCTAGTTTCCGGCTTTTAAAGAAGCCCTGGCACAGAGAAATGCCATTAATCAGCCATGTGGCGATTTGTATACCAGCTCCTTCCAGTCGGGTGGGTTTTTTTTGTGAGCGACTAGGTGGCAGAACCTGTTGGGGATGACAACCAAGGCATGCGTCAGAAGGTCGCTGGTGCCAGTCCCAGTCCCAAGGGCGGTCTTTCCTCCATTTCCTGAAGGTTGGGCTCTTAGCTTGAGTACAAATGAGCAAGACATGAAAGACATCCACACTCTTTGATTAAAAAAAAATTGTCAGTACAACAGTTAAATTTATTCCCTCAGATTTATTTTCCCCAGTGAGCTAATTGTGTTACAAAAGCTGGTGGTTGTTGAGGATGTGGGTTTACGCTCCAGCTGAGTTGGACACGTTACATGCGCCCCAACACCTTGAATATCACACAGGCATTTTTTTCCTCTGTTTACAAATTGACAAATGATTGCAGTGAATGAAAGTCCAGTATAAGGTGGTCTACCAGCAAATATGTAAATGAATACAATTGATATTTCAGTAAATTCTTTGGTGAAGGTGCTCATGCCAGGTACATGTTTCACCTTCAAAGACATTGTCTAGGTCTCAATATGTTTTCACCAGTAGATATTGGGCAAACATTATTCTCACCTAGTATGAAAGCCTGCCTTGTGGTTAGATACCCTTCTTCATCTCCGGATTCTTTTTTTAATCTTGGCTTTATCTCCCCACTTTGCCTCAGATAATTTGACTGCTTTCAGCACCAGAAGATGCTTCTTTCATTTCCAGGTGAAGAGGCACTGACACCCTGCAGACCAGCTCAAACGACTGAATAAATGTTAAAATGGCTTGTTATAATCTTCCGCTCCCCCCTCCCCCAACCCACCCTCGTATCTAAAAGACATGGATGAATGTTTTCTGCTTCAGATTATGCATTATGACTGTTTTTTTTTTCTTACAGGAAGAGAGTCCTTTCCAGCTCTGTGAAAGGCCAGGGGAGATGACTGAGCAAAGACAAACTAACTCTGCATACAGCAATGGAGCAGGAAGGGTGGCAAAATGAAATGTATCAGCTATAGCAAATAGCCAACTCAGTTGCAGTTTGCCTTCAGGTCATTAAATTCCTACCATTTTCAAGTGACAACCAGAGCCATCTTTGGTCTCCTCCCTGTTTGTCACTACTGCGTCAATTACCCCCCCCCCCACACACACACATCCCATCACCTCCTCCTCTGCGTAAGTATGATCCAGAAGGCAAGATGGCTGAACGAAGGCTCAGAGGTCTTTGGCATGTGCGTTTTTCTTAATGGTGAAGGTGGCTGACAGACACATCGCTGCTGTTGAATCCCACTAAAAAGGTGTGGGGAATGAACCTCCAGTGGTCATGTGTTGGAAAACATCGTTGGCGTTAGCCAGAGGATAAAGTCGAAATAAAGTCGAATTCCAGCTCACGTACACACAATAGACAAGTAACCGTGGTAATGAAAACAGTGCACAGCTAGACTTTTCACTGTGGTGTGGTGAAACATGACAAAGTAATATGAACAATAGGGATGTACATAGCTGAAATAATAATGTAGTTGTAAGGTGCAAACAAACGGCCAAAAAAACCTGCATTTTTCTAAACAGACACTTTGTAATGTTGAAATAATTTAAATAAATAATGAATATCTGTTGTCATGAGCAATTAAATGCAAATTAAAACAGTTTTGTGTTAACAATCTAGTTATTATACTGTATTTTGTTGATTCCAGATTTCTCACATTAGTATTTCACTATAAATACCATACAATCAATACTGCCAGATTTCATACCTATCCATAAAAACTGAAACGTTAATATATAGAGTATATACAAAACTACAATAATAACTTTCTAAATTTTAGTTCTATAATGTGATGCGTCACACACAAAACCTTTTTTCACTTCAATAGCAGTAGCATACAAACACCACCACCTGACATAAATCATATTTGATTTTTACTTGCTCACTTACGGCAGTTATCATAATCACCCGATATTTTGTGCCACATGAAAGGATCTTCTTCAGTGAACACAGGATGTTGGCTGTACTTTTTCTTTCCTTGACAAACACTAAATGCACATAGATTCTGACAGGTTTCTCCTTACATCTGGCGTTCATTTTGCACCCCTGTAAAGCTTTATTAAATTCAAAACCCCCACGATGACCTCATGGTAAGAAAAACAAGTTTGTACTGACAGCGTTAACAGAAGCAGAAAAATCCAGCACAGTTTTTAATATCACCCAAATTGGCACATTTTAATATGAAAATGCTTTGATTATTAATTAAAAATTCCAGTAAAACATATAATTTTCGAATGAAATGGAAAAAGCTCACCATGTCCCTGTACTATTTATTTTTGAAGCTGATGCCGTCACATTTTTTAGTTGGACATTCCTGGTGTGACATGCCTCTGAATTCAATAAGAAATGCTTTTTTTTTTTCAATTTAACAGTGGCTTTCATTGCACCCCAGCTGGCTACCCTACTTGTGGGTATTCTGCTATAACAAAGAAGGTATTTCTCCGTTCACGGCCCATAATCTGTCTGCAGCGGGGGTGTCAGACTGGCAGTCCAAACCTGGCAGGCCAGAGCTGTGCAGGATTCTGTCATTTCATCATCAGTCCTCCTCTTCTTGTTCTTTTTGTGGTTAAGGACAGTTTAAAGCTGTGTCTGTAACCGGCTGAAATGAGGATACAGTGCGGGGCAGTGTTCAGGAGGAAGCGCGTGCTTTTGAGTGACATTAGGCCATGCTGGCGTTTGTTTATTCTTTTGTTTGTTTTCGTCTTTCTTATAATCTTTTGCAGATTCCTCATCAGATTGTAAATCAGGCCCAACTTTGTTTGTTTGGTTTAAGCATACTTTGTTGCACTGATTTTTTTCAGTTTACTTCCTAACTCTGTCAGGAGTGTGTGTGTGTGTGTGTGTGTGTATATATATGTATGTTACTCATCTGTGTTTTGTTGAAGATTGATTTTTTTTGTGTAATTGAAACCAGGTCTTCGTTTTACTAAGCCTTGTATTTTCAATCAAGACATAATGTCAGTTGAATTTTAAAGAATAAATCTGAAACATTTATCCTAGAAGAGCAACCTAACATTTTTAATGTTTCTGAAGCCAACCAGATGTTGCATTTTTAGATGTTAAAGTAAATTAGATTACAGAAGAAATAATTTTAAAATTATCTTATTAGAACATACCTTTTTTTTAAGTCTATATTTTGTCATGCGCAAATTACAAAAATGCTGAAAGAATTAAAGTGTACATTGAAACAACTGTGTATCCTAGCTGGTGATTACGAGTCCCAGTCAGGTTTTCCTGTATATCACACCTAAATCGCCCTTCATGAAGATGTTGTTCAGACAGAAATCTGACTTTGGCTTCTGTTTGCCCCATTGCTTTGTTTTACTGTGATGTTCCTCTCTTCACCTATTTTTATCTCTAAGAAAGGTTTTAAATACGCTACATTCATTACTAATCGTATCCCAAGCATCTAAGCAAATGAATAGTACACAGCCTTGCATACAGCAAAGACCATATTACAGTACTCCTCCTGATAAATACTGAAAGTTCATGTAGGCAATAAATACCAATGAAACAACCTATTTCTGAGAACAGGATGGAAACTAATCTTCTCTGAACTAGAGACCATATATCACATCTGTAATTATAAACAATTACACAATACTGAATGCATACATTCTGTTTATTACAGTGCTTCCCGTTACGAGGTTTTGGATTGGGGCCGCCTGTAGAACTTTCTCGATTTCAAATCTGGGCCTTTGAGTCGTTGGCTTGCCTCCATCGTGTCTTATAATGGGTTTGAAAGAAAGGCACAGAAATGTGCTATTGTGCAATTGTCAATATAGATTTTCTGTTTTCTGTCCATTGCAAAAGGCACAATGAAAGGGCGCGAGCGGGCCTGGGCCATGGAGCAGGAAGTCCTGCAGCAGCTGCTTTTCCAAAGCGTGCCAAAGGGGCTCGCCGTCTAACTTTCCCCATGGTCCATTTTGTGAGGCCCACCTCCCATAAGACCAGTTCCCCGCCAAACAGAATTCCCAGTTTAATGTACTTCTCCTGGCCTTTCAAGCTGTCTGTGTGTGTGTGTGTGTGTGTGTGTGTGTATTTCTGTTTCTGTGCATCACTCTAAACGTAATTAAATTTTTGTATCACTTTGATGAAGGAATTCTGATCACATTGGAAAAAAACAGCTATTGGCTCATGGGAAAATTGAAACTTTTTGTTGTATTTTTTTTTTTTTTATGCATGCCTCTATACAGTAAACATGGTACAATTAATGAAAGCCACATCCAAATATCCACGCAGTCTGCTTCATCAGATTTATGTGACATTATTTAGTGATGTTATTAACTGTTCATAGACGCCTCCCTTTTTTAAAGAGACAAAAAAACGAGTGTGGAAAACAATGTGATTAATCTGGCTGCTTCTTGTAAACATCTTTGTACATTTAGCTGATGCTGTTTTCCAGAATGAACAGCATCGTTCACGGCTTCCCAGCTGCCTCTGTCCAAATCGAATTACCTGGCTCGCACTGTCACCTGGGGAAGGACCTGAGGAAAGTAGTTTTTAGGATTTATGACTACAGCTAACGACATTTTTCCGTTCCCTTTGGCATGAGCTGCATTTACGCCTTCGACAGATACCACCCCAGGACCCATTCGCACAGGCACAAAGGAGACTAAAATGCTAAACTGGAATATTACTGAAGTTTCAGGTAGCTTCAGCTTAGTTTCAGACGCTGCGTGGGTCATATTGGTGAAAAGCTATTATTGTGGAATTTTTTCCATGACTGAATTAGCTTTGTCATAGTAAACGCGAAGGCCAGAACACCAGCAATGGTTGAGATAAGAAGCCTGTCTAGAGTACCGAGAAGGAGAAATTATCTCCTGTACTAACCAGCCCACACAGCTGTGCTCTGTGTTTCCCATAAGTCTGGCATGATTGAAATAAATCAAGGCCTTGTGGCATGCCCAGGAAACACCAGCCCCAGCACTGGCGCCGTTCTCCACAAGACGGACTACAGCGTGTGAAGGTACATAAATATGTACCCTCTCTGGGGACACGACAGCCAAAAAATAAAAAAGAATTCCTTGCACCCTAGGAGATCTTCATAAAGTGACCTATCTCTTTGAGTCTTTTCTCTTTTCCCCTTTTTTATTTTTGTTTGGAACAATGGCTATCTGTCCTATCTCACCACATTCCATTGTGCTTAACATCAGCGGACTTGACAAAATCTGTCATCTGCTGAAGACGTTGTCGTGTTTCCATAATGACTTCATGGACCTAGTGAGCAAAGGCTGTTCCACGCTGATATAACGTGAGGGGGCTACCGGTGTGGCCGCGGAGTAGAGATGGATATACCGTCTCTTGATTGTTTTTACAAAAGCCCATTCCTAGCACGTTAGCACATACACAATAAATAACCAGTGAGGACAGGGGAGGCTTTCAAGTTCCTAGGAGTACAAATAATTTCTGTGCCCACGCGGGACAATCTGGCCAACAGCAGGTTCAAAGAAAGCCCAGCCAACGGTCTGCAATTTTAGTTTAGCCAAATGCAGATCTTTCACTGGACTGCTTACCCCATATTTATGTGACAACAATAAAACCTAATCTGGAATACATGTCTCCTGTGTGGCCAAGTGTTTCAGAATGTTCTGCCGAACGCTTTGGAGAGAGACGCTTCCAGACTACTCAAGTCTCACAGAAAACGTATGTAAGGATTCCTCTTTATTTTTACTTATCAGAGATGAAACAAAGGAAATGCACACAAAAACATTTTTTTTTCTTTAATAAAGCAAGAGGATTTTGAAAAACAGGTCATGAATATGGCTTCTGGTGTTTCTGCTCGGAGTATTTCCACATTAAACATTTTTAAGGACATAATTTGTATTGTTCTGTGCTGCACGTAAGGTTTTAATGAATGTACTTTGTAAGCATTTCTCTGTGTAAATTACAGCATTATTACATATTTTATGTAACACTGACAGAAATACCACATTCCAATTACAAACCAAAAATAACAGAATTTAAAACAAGCCTGTCTTTTCCATCCTTCATGAGAGAGTTGTTATATTTTATTTTATATTTAATAAAAAGCAATTCATAACTATTTAAAACAATAGGCCAGCATGTTAGCAACACTGAACGGAGAGGGTAAATACATAAATTACACTTCAATATTTGCTTCCTAGAAAAAAAAGACACACGTAATATGAATTGTGTGACGTGTGTGTACGCAGTTGACATGATCTCTAAGAAAATAGTCTTAAACTTAGAGAAAATCTCTAAGTCCACAGTTGTTGGCCCCAGTGCTGTGACCTCACATCTCCAGCGTTGCGGATTTGAATCCGGCTCTTGGCACTGTGTATGCAGTTATCATGTCTTCCTCTGTCACTGCGTGCATTTCCTCTGAGTGCTCCTGCGTTCTCTCACAGTCTGAAGACGCTCCATTCAGGTTATATGACACCCATAAGAGTGTCAGCAATTGCCCTGTGCCTCACACCTTGTCTCACACCTTGACAAACACTATGCCTCACACCCTGTCTCACATTCTGTCATACATCCTCCCTCACACCTTGTTGTACATCCTGTCTCACACCATCCCTCACACCATGTCACACATCCTGTCTCACACCCAGTTTCACAACCTGTCATACATCCTACCCCACACCCTCCCTCACATCCTGTTATACATACTGTCTCCTACCATGTCATACACCCTGTCTCACACTCTGTCTCACACCCTGTGTTGCCTGAGTCAAGTTCAAGTCTCACTTCGTCGGCAAAAGCATAAGCGGATTGTGAAGTGAAACTGCATGAATGAATAACCTGGTGCTGAATCGAGTCTGACATGTAACCAGTTGACTCTGACAGTCCAGGTGCAGCTTTTCAGCACACTCATTTAAAGAAGCTGCAAAGTGGGCACACATGCAGAGTGGCTGCTCTCAGACTGAAACACATGCAGAGTGGCTGCTCTCAGACTGAAACACACATGCAGAGTGGCTGCTCTCAGACTGAAACACACATACAGAGTGGCTGCTCTCAGACTGAAACACACATACATCTGTCTCAGGGAGCATAGCACAGTGGACGGGTACACCCAGGAGACAATAGCTATCCACCGTGTACCAGTTGCACCTACACAGGTTTGCCAGTTTACCTGGTCATCACATTTCTTAAATTGTAAGAAAATAATGTTGGGCTCTTTGGGGAAAAGGAAATTACCAGGTGACAAGGGGGCAGCCATATCACCAAGGTAAAGGAATTTTACACTGAACCAGTAATGTGCTTTGTGCTGTGTGCTCTCTCTCTCAAATACTATATATACCATATAAGGTATATATAGTATATGAGAGAGAAGATAAAGTATATATATATATATATATATCTTTACTACTAAATTATTAGCTGTTAATAGTATGTGTATATAAAATACACAGATGAGAGTCTTTTTGCGCATGTTTATGCATATTTAAATGGCACT
The DNA here is from genome assembly GCA_025773905.1 of Chitala chitala. Lineage (NCBI taxonomy): Eukaryota > Metazoa > Chordata > Actinopteri > Osteoglossiformes > Notopteridae > Chitala > Chitala chitala. The sequence goes on from JABJVR010003948.1 coordinate 14,138, forward strand.
TCCCAAGTTTTTTGATGAGGTTTTTTCCCCGAATAGGCAGTATGTAAATTATCTACATTTTCAGTAATGTCCCATTCAGATTTGCATTTTGTGAACAATAGAACATCTTCATCTCCTGTGTGACCCAGAATTATGCAGTGCTTCAGCAGACTGAACTTTGTATCTTTAAGTTTTATATTTTCCCATCCACATAATCTCAGTAGTCGGGGTGATGTGACGATCTTTCATTCGGTCGCAGCACGAAGACTGGGCAACGACTAACTTGGCTAGCTAAAAAACAAGCACCCCACCCATAAAGCGAAATTTAAATGGATTTCTGCCACCTGGAGGTGAAGAAATCCTTCGTTTTAACTGGAACATCATCAGTTGTCGATGTTCCTGAGGGATGTTTCCCTGCTGGAAACATGACACTATCCTTGGCATCTAAACAGGATTTCAGCAAAAAGAGCACGGCAGTATCTGCTTTGTACATGTAGGTCAAAGATGACAGATAACTTGTGATAGTAATCTCAGACTGAGTGTTCAGGCTGCTCGTGTGATTTATCAAGTGTTTAACATGGTGACCCTTGTCAACTACAGGCTCAAATTTTCTCTCTCCAGAGCTTCCTTCGGGAGAAGGAAGCAGACGCTGAAGTTGGGTAGGGGGATGCGGAAACAGCAGAACCTACTTTACACTGGCCTGGATTCCACAGGCATCTCCTGGCCTCTTCCCCACACATGCTTTATGAGTTGTCCAGCTCAGAACCAGTTAAACGTGCTCACAGACACAGCCCAATGAGGGGCGTCTCTCGCATCAGGAACAAGACCGTGATGATTTTGTTAAACACTGCATAGGCGTTGACGTGAGTAAGTCGTCTCACATTAAATGGAAAAGGCCAAAAAAAAAAAAACCCTGCCAATGGCATTTTGGAGGAAACACAGCTGAGGGTAATCTCACTCTCTGTGGCCAAACTTGTGTCTTCCCTCTGACTTGTCAAGCCTAAAGCGCGTTACATTCTTAATACTTGTTTTGGAACGTGCCTCTTCTGTGTGGTTCTGGGTGTTCCAAAACATCTTTCCAGAGACTTGGAAAGCCTTTCAGGACAAATCCATCTCTCTCTCTCTCTCTCTCTCTCTCTCTTTCTCTCTCTCTCTCTCTCTCTCTCTCTCTCTCTCTCTCTCTCTCTCT